>APFE031702313.1:70557-81412 GCA_000404065.3 Pinus taeda
GGTCCTTGAAAGAAAAGAAGTAGGGGGTTGTAGCTCCCTTCCAGGAGAGACTGGAAAACGAGAGAGAGTTGTAGCTCTCAGCAGGTTGCAGCCGCGTACTGGTAAAGGACTGCACCAGGACAAGACCATTGTAAAAGGAGTTTCTAATTTGAAAGAAGATAGAGACATATTGCAGCAGGTGGTTTTCACCCACATTGGGTTTCCACCTTATATCTGGTGTTGTTTGATGTGACTTTTTCTTGTTCATGCTCATTATTTATGGTATTGGTATGCAAAAATAATTCAAAGTATAAATAAGAAAGATTTGGTAAAAGAATTTGATAATACTGATTCACCCCCCCTCTCAGTATTATTGTCAACATCTTATTGACTGCCCTGCTATTTTTAAGGAGCAATTATCAACCTTGGCTTGGACTCTTCGCTTTGCCCCTGTAGCCAATTGTACTAACCATGGGTTCCTAAACTTAACTGTTTACAATATAAATTGCTCCACAATCTTAGGACTAATGTAACTTAATGTAGCTCCTGGATTAATTAAAACAGTGATAGTAAGGTCTGAAAGTCTACCTTCAAATTCCACCATGCTTGGCTAGTACTCCACTTGTCGGTCCTCCAGAGCCGCATTAATCTTTGGAAGACTACGTCCCACGTCATCTACTGTTGATGCTTCATGAATCTGAGCAAGCTGCTCAACTCCTTTCCATTGTGGGCAGTTTTTGTTGTAATGAGGCCCACCATAACCCCAGCACTGCACTGGGGGTCTTACTGCCCCTTCACTGTCAAATTTTCCAGATGGTTCACTGATTCTTGATTCACCCATGGATTTTGTTCTGAGGGGGTTTTTCTATGAAATTCTGTTGGCCTACCCTTTTTCCAGAGCCTTACTGCTTCCACTACGGTTACCTTTGTTATTTCCAGCAAATTTTTTGTTTCTTCTATCAGCCCACCTCTTTCCTGGAGCTTCTCCTCTCTGTTTATTTTGCTGGTAACAAATTTTCACTTTGTGTATTACTTCGTCCATTGTTTTCAGATTATAAAACTCAATTCACTCCCTCATATTCAAGGGAAGGCTGCTAATAAATCTTTGTATTTTAGCCTTTTCCTCCTTGATATACGGTACGTAACGAAGTAATGATGTAAACCGGGTAATAAATTTGTCCATGGTTTGCTGTCCCAAATGCAAAGCATGGAAATCCTTTGCCTTTTCCTCATAAAAGTGTTCCATCAAGTACCTTCCTTTGAAATATTTCTGGAATCTGTCCCAAGTAATATTTTGCTCGCTTACTCCTTTTACAATCTTAAATTCCTCCCACCATAAGGTGGCCTTCCCTTGCAGTTGAAAAATGGCTAACTGGGCCTTGAGACTGTGGTCATACTCATACAGCTGGAAATATTTGTTCATGTTGATCAACCATGCCTCAGCTACTTCTTCTTGCTCTCCGTCGAAGTGTGGCAGTTTGATCTTACGAAATTCTCCTTGTAGTTCTATTTGTTGTCTCTTAGATGTCTGCTACTCGGAAGCGTTGTCAAATTGTTCTCACCGCTCTTCATCCATCTCTCCTGACTCCTCTAGCTCGGTGTGGTGGGTTTTCGCCTTTGACACTCCATGCTGTTCAGCATTGGGATTCAGCGGTTGCTGATTTTTTTTGTCGGACAGACTCTTTAAAATTCTTTCTTTCTCCATGGTTAATCTAGCATTGTCCTCCCACAAACGGGCCATTTTGTTTTTTAGTTCCTATATTGTCTCCAATATTGCTAAATTTGTACTGCGAGTCTCCTCCCCAAGTTGTACCCATAATTCCGAGTTACCCCCAGGGTCTGTTGCAGGTCCCTGGCCTGCTACATACCTTTGTGGGGCACTGCTCGCCCTTCTCATGTTAACTGTCCTCCAGATATCCTTGCTCTTAGCCTGAGAACAGAATCAAACAACTAACTGCTTCCTTTGAATGAATAATAAAATTGCGATTGCAAAACATATCAAAAGTTTCATTATCTCATTATTTCCTAGAATTTATCCCAGAGGCCACAAGTGTTGTAACCTGGGCTCCGATACCAATTGTCATGGATCCCCATGGAAAAAAAAAAAATTATGCAATAATTTAAACCACTAGGCACTATCTTTAAGGGTATGTTTAATAGTATCATAATTGTTGATCTGTCACCCGAGTGACCATGGCATACACCTTATTATTGCGTAAAGCTGACAGGCCGTCGGTCTACACTTTCCCGTACCTTATCCTAATAGACTATACTTAAGGCATATATAAAGCTCGTACCTACCAATCCATATGGTTAACACGTACCCTATCTATGGCTAGCAGTATCCAAAGTTATGCTGTCCATTGTATGCATAAGAGTTTGGATGGCGGTTTACATAACTCCGGCATTTACTTACATGTACGACCTGGTGCGTGGTGTGGGCAGCACCGGGCTGCCATCTCAGGATTCTCAGGGTGTCGACGTTTTGGAATTTCGGCAAGCGATCTTATGGTCGCCATGTCTATTCACCACTTTACTCCACCCTTGGTGCCATTTGGTGGAATCATTTCCTCGCAACAAGTTCTGGAATCTTGCTCTGCTCTCTACCTGGGCGAAGGGCTAAACTTTGATGGTGTGGGGTTTAAATAGAGTAGGTAATACAACCACGCTCTTCTCTGCATTCGTTGATAGTAATATAATTTTTATTTCGTTTTCTCATTCTTATCCAAAGGAAAATACTATGGATCTAACAGGGTGTATGTCTTACCTCGTAGATATTCATGCTTCAAATACCAGGGTTACAGTTGGCGATGACAGTGATATGGGCACTAATACCTGCATCATTTTCTGGGTATGATGAAGGTTTCATGTGCAGCAATATTGGGGTTATATACGTCTATAATTTTTACAAGTCACTGGGCCTGAACATAATTTATATATGTCCCTATTTTGGAATCCATAGTTCTGGTTTTTAATTAACTATGAGGCTGCGATCCTCGAACTTATTTCTCTGAGCCTCCTTGGCCGGATTTTATATGAGTGACCTGGGTTATCGCTCAGGACTTGTTCTTTCTCTGGCTTTCGGAAGTTCTGTGCTTACATGCAATCTGTATATTTATTTATCAGTCGCACATCTGAACATGGACATTTGTTTAGAATTCTGTATATATATATATTATGCTTTCCATACATGGTTTCATTTCTCAGAGTTTTCTACATTCGTCTGGTTCTTAAAGACCTTTATCCTTAAAATAATGGTACCGAGCAGTCTTGCGCAAATGTATGGTTTCATTCTGGTGAAATGTTTTTAATATAAGTATGCATACTTTATTTTCTAGTTATTAGCTTGAATAAGTGGTTTATATCTATGCGTACTCCGTTTCTGGCTTTGATTATTGCCTCATATATGCATAGTTAGGACAATCTTTAACTTTTGCGGCTGCCATGGATGGTTACATGTTTGAGCGTATAGACTACCGGTTATTGGTCACATTTTGGTAGTTTGGATTCACGGCATGACTGTATTCCACTTAACTCTACAGGTACTTTGTGATTTGACTCCACTTACTCATTCGAGGGTTTTCAAAGTAGATTTCTTCTCTTATTATTCTGTCGCACCTGTGTCTAACCTTATACCCATGCAACCAAAGTCAACCCGTCTCATGGTTCGACTGAAACCAGTATTGCCCAGGTTTGGGTGTATGGTACATCCACTAACTGGTTAGTCTCTTAAGTCTGTTATTGGAAGTCCCTTGGTGATGATACTATTATTGGTTCTCGCTTCCTCCTACAGAGGGCAATACCGATTTCAATCATCATTCTACTATCCGATTGTATAGAATTTCATCGGCGCGTGAATGTAACTTCAACGTTTTTAGCATACCAAACCCTTGAATCTATTTGGTCTTATACTTATGTATATTCCTAAAAAGGGAAAAAAATATCAAGACTTAGCCTCCTTCAGACTCTATGTTCTTGGAGTGTGTCCCTTAGTCCTCGTTCGAGCTTGCAACCCGAGGGTTTATACAGGACCCGGGTCAACGACTCTTCTGTTAGACTAATGTTCACTTATGGGCGATATGATTTATACTTGACTACTGTTCTCGTGTTGCAGTAACCCTAGCTCTACTCACCTTCGGGTGAATCTTGGGGTTTTTAACCTACTGTATAATCTTTGTTTAAGACCAATTGCTATCATAAATACAGAAATTTTAATTCTAACCAAAACAGTGAATCATTGATACCTAACAGGTAACCACACCCGACAAATATTTATATTTCAGTCCTACACTCTTTAACAGAAACCGTAAGCTCTGAATGAACAATAAGATGGACAGTAATTTGATGATTCTATTCAGTGTATCTACATCATATGAATTACCCACAAGTATTTACTCACTTACCTATGTCAATGTGACTTACAAATTGCTGCAGAAGCTAAGCCTTCACTGTTCTATTGCTTCCAACATTCCACCCAACCTTGAGGTTTGTCCTTCTGGACCAAAACCTCCCCTCGAGCTCTCGCCGAATCACTACCCTCAGCAACACACTACACCTTCATGCCAGGCTATCTGGTCATTACCAGACTTAGCCTTCTTCTTTGTTTTCTGTGTGTCCTCTTCCTTTTGCCTGCCTATCCCTACAACACAGCCAACCTTTCCCTCTTTGCGCCCCCCCCACCAGAAAGGCAATTAGGGCATTTTCATACACACCGCAAGCACCTTTTGGTAGTTGCACATTTCAAGGAACTTTTCTTTTATTATATTTTTTTTTAAAGGAAAATAACACAAAAAATGTTATTACATCTAAACTGATAGTAAGAGTCATTTCATTTTTCCATTTATTGTAGTAAACTAGAATATTTACATTTAACCTGGGGCATCACATCTTCCCCCCATGAAATTACGCATCATCCCGATGTCTTTTAGCCAGGAACAACCCTGGATAAGCCTTTTTCATTAGTTCCTCATCTTCCCAAGTGGCCTCGTCAGGTCCAAAGTGTTGCCACTACACTTTAATCTGGGTAATAATCCACTTCTGCAGCATTACTTATCTCTGGTTGAGGATGTTCAGCGGTTCGACGAAGAGCTCTCCTTCTGGTTCGACCTGTAATATACAACATCCCAAGTCAGTTTTTCATTAAAAGAGAAGCTTTAAGATTAGGCAATCGATGGACACTTCTTACCTGAATATCCTGCCATTTAATTATATGTTTGGGGTAGTAAACATATTTCTTTAACAAGGAAACATGGAAAACGTTGTGGACCCATATGTGACTAGACAGAGCGAGCTGGTAAGCAACTGGCCCAACTCTCGCTAGGACTTGAAAGGGTCCTCAAAATCAGGGTGCTAACTTGGCACACCCACTCCACTATAGAGTGATCCTCTTTGCTCGAATTCTCACATATACATGGTCCCCGACTTGATATTCCTTAAACCTTCTCTTTCAATCCGCAAAACTTTTTTGTCTATCTTGGGCTGCCTTTAAATTGATTCTCACTTCCTTAACTGTATCTTCCATTTCATTAAGCATGTCAGGTCCGAATATTAATCGATCCTATGGCCCACCCCAACTTGCGGGTGTACGACATTTCCGCCCATACAACACCTCAAATGGGCTCATCTGTAAGGATGTATGGCAGCTGTTATTATATGCGAATTCGACTATGTGCAGATAATCTTCCAACATGATTGGTTGTCACATAACATAGGCCTGTAACATGTCTTCTACCACTTGGTTCACCCGTTCAGTTTACTCATTAGTTTGAGGGTGATATGCTGTGTTGAAATTCAGCTAGGTTCCTAATTCCCCGAACAATGTTCTCCAGAAAGCTGAAGTAAATTTCACATCTCGATCTGAGATTATGGTTTTAGGCAATGCATGCAGTTTAAATATATTCTGCATAAAGATATGAGAAATTTGAACAACTTTATAGGTTGATTGCACGGGTATAAAATGCGTCAATTTACTTAACTTGTCCACCACCACCATGATCAAATCATTATTTTTCCTCATTTTGGGCAAACCTGTTATGAAATCCATAGAGATAGTCTCCCATTTCCATTCGGGAATGGGTAATGGTTGTAATAATCCTGCAGGGTGTTGATGCTCTGCCTTAATTTTCTGGCATTCCAAACAACGAGCTAGGTATTCAACTGCATCTCTTTTCATATTTGGCCAATAGTACTCCTTCCGCAGGGAAGTAATCATTTTTTGATATCCGGGGTGACCGGTATAGTGGCTTTTATGAAACTCATCCACCAATAAGTTTTTAATGTTGTTTTGATTAGGTACATAGAATATTTTTTTGTAACACATCATTCCAGCGTCATTTATTGAATAACTTGACTGATTTCCTTGATTGGTTAACTGTTGTACCTGTTGTTTTATTTGCTGATATATCAAGTCCTATTCTGTTGCTTTTTTAATTTTTTCCTCAAGAGGACTTTTCCATTCACTACAGGAAATTTCGTATAAAGACTGAATTTTCTGACTTAGCACGTCAGCCACCTGATTCTCCTTCCCTTTTAAATGTTTGATCTCAAAATCAAAACTACTTAAAAAATCCACCCACCGCGCTTTCTTGGCGTTTAAGGTGGGCTGGCTGAAATAGTTGGTTGAACTGTGGTGATTTGTTAGGAGTAAAAATTTCCTGCCCATGAGGTAATGTCACCACATTTTTAAGGCGTGAATAATGGCTATCAGTTCCAGGTCATAAGCAGAATACTTTTTCTCATGCTTCTTCAATTTCCTAGACTCGTAGGCCATCACCCTTCCTTCTTGCATCAACACACCTCCCACTCCTTCTTTGCTTGCATCAGTGCATACCACATATTCCTTATTGGGGTCAGCTATGTTCAGAACAGGTGCGGTGGTGAGCAAGTGTTTAAGCTACTCAAAACTTTTTTGACATTCTAAGGTCCATAGAAAAGCTCTTCCTTTTTTCTGTAAGGAGTTGATAGGAAAGGCTACTTCTGAAAACCCCTCCAAAAGACGTCGGTAGTATCCTACTAATCCCATTAAGGAACGAATGTCTGCGACATCCTTAGGTATAGGCCATTCCAAGATAGTCTTTATCTTTTCCGGATCTAGTACAATTCCTTCTTTCGTGATTATATGTCCCAAATATTGTATTTCCTCCTTGAAGAAGTCACATTTACTAAATTTGGCATATAGTTGGTGTTCCCAGAGGGTTTGCAGCACTAGCCTAAGGTGCTCCCTATGTTCCTCCATCATACGAGAATATATTAGTATATCATCAATAAAGATCAGTACAAATCTGTACAAGTATTAATGGAATATGTTGTTCATTAGACACATAAAGGGTGTTGGGGCATTGGTTAATCCAAAGGGTAATACCATGAATTCATAATGCCCGTATTTGATCCTAAAGGCTGTCTTTGCTATGTCCTCTTCCTTAATCTGAATTTGGTGATAGCCAGATCACAAATCAATCTTGGAAAATATTGTTTCCCCCTTTACTTGATCAAACAGTTCGTCTATTCAGGGTAAGGGGTACTTGTTCTTGATGGTTAATTTATTTAAATGACGATATTTGATGCACATTTGAAAGGTGTCATCCTTTTTCCTGACAAACAATACTGGGGCTCCCCATGGAGACACACTGTGACGAATGTAATTTTTTTCTAGCAGTTCCTATAACTGCATTTTGAATTGTGTCAGTTCATGCGTGCTCATTTGGTATGGGGCTCGAGATACTGGTGATGCCCCCGGTATTAATTCAATGGTAAAGTCTATATCCCTCTTAGGTGGTAGTCCAAGAACTTCTTCTGGAAACACATCAACAAATTCTTGTATTACAGGGATGTTGTCCAAAGTGGTTGTTTTGTCCTTTGAGTCAGCATAGCCCACCTGGATGGCATAAATCTGACACCCCTTCCTAATGCACTTAGCTAATTGAGAAGCAGTCATTGGTCAAACAAGCACAGGCCGTTTAATTCCTTGAATTTCTTTCCTTTCCCCCAGCTCATCCCTATAATAAATGGTCTTGGTTTTGCAGTTGACTAGGCACCAATGTTTCTCCAGCCAATCCATACCAATGAGAATATCATAAGAGGCAAGGGGAAGTATATTTAGGTCCACTCTTATTGACTGCCTTGCTATTTTTAAGGAGCAGTTATCAACCTTGGCCTGGACTCTTTGCTTTGCCCCTATAGCCAATTGTACTAACCACGGGTTCCTAAACTTAACTGTTTGCAATTTACATTTCTCCAGAATCTTAGGACTAATTTAACTTAATGTAGCTCCTGGATCAATTAAAACAGTGTCAGTAAGGTCTGGAAGTTTACCTTCAAATTCCACCATGCTTGGCTAGTACTCCGCTTGTTGGTCCTCCAGAGCCGCATTATTCTTTGGAAAGCTACGTCCCACGTCACCGACTGTTGATGCTTCGTGAATCTGGGCAAGCTGCTCAATGCCTTTCCATTGTGGGCAGTTTTTGATGTAATGAGGCCCATCACAACCCCAACATTGCACTGTGGGTCTTACTACCCCTTCGCTATCAAATTTTCCAGATGGTTCACTGATTCTTGATTCACCCGTGGATTTTGTTCTGAGGGGGTTTTTCTGTGAAATTCTGTTGGCCTGCCCTTTTGCTAGACCCTTACTGCTTCCACTACAGTTACCTTTGTTATTTCCATCAAATTTGTTGTTTCTTCTATCAACCCACCTCTTTCTTGGAGCTTCGCCTTTATGTTTATTTTCCTGGTAACAAATTATGGCTTTACGTATTACTTTGTCCATTTTTTTCAGATTGTCAAACTCGATTCGTTCCCTCATATTCAAGGTTAGACTACTAATAAATCTCTGTATTTTAGCCTTTTCCTCATTGGTATAGGGTACGTAACGAGGTAATGATGTAAACCAGGTAATAAATTCATCCATGGTTTGCGGTCCCAAACGTAAATCATGGAACTCCTTTTGCCTTTTCATCATAAAAGTGTTTCGTCAAGTACCTTTCTTTGAAATATTTCTTGAATCTGTCCCAAGTAACATTTTGCTCGCTTTCTCGTTTGACAATCTTAACTTCCTCCCACCATAAGGTGGCCTTCCCTTCCAGCTGAAAAATGGCTAACCGAGCTTTGAGATTGTGGTCATATGCATACAACTGGAAATATTTGTTCATTTGATCAACCATGCCTCAGTTGCTTCTTCTTTCTCTCCGTCGAGGTGTGGCGGTTTGATATTACGGAATTCTCCTGGCAGTTCTATTTGTTGTCTCTTTGATGTGTGCTGCTCGGAAGCGTTGTCAGATCGTTCTCCCCACTCTTCATCCCTTTCTCCTGACTCCTCTAGCACAGTGTGGTGGGTTTGCTCCTTCGACACACCCTGTTGTTTGGCACTGGGATTTAGTGGTTGCTGATTTTGTTTGTCAGACAGACTCTTTAAAATTATTTCTTGATCCATGGTTAATCTAACATTGTCCTCCCGCAAACGGGCCATTTCATTTTTCAGTTCTTGTACTGTCTCCAATATTGCTAAATTTGTACTACGGGTCTGCTCTCCAAGTTGTACCGATAATTCTGGGTTACCCCCAGGGTCTGTCGCAGGTCCCTGGCCTGATACAGACCTGTGTGGGGCACTGCTTGCAATTCTCATGTTAATTATCCTCTGGATCTTCTTGCTCTTAGCCTGAGAACAGAATCAAAGTATAAATTGCTTCCTTTGAATGAATAATAAAATTGCAAATGAAAAACATATCAAAAGTTTCATTATCTCTTTGTTTCCTAGAATTTATCCCAGAGGCCACAACTATTGTAACCTGGGGTTCGATACCAACTGTCATGGATCCCCATGGTAAAAAAAAATAAATTATGCGATAATTTAAACCACTAGGCACTATGTTTAAGGGTATGTTCAATAGTATCATAATTGTTGATATGTCACTCGAGCAACTGTGGCATACACCTTATTATTGCGTACAGCTGACAGGTCGTCAGTCTGCATTTTTGCGTACTTTATCCTGATAGATTGTACTTAAGGAAGATATAAAGATCATACCTACCAATCCATATGGTTAACACATACCTTATCTATGGCTAGTAGTATCCAAAGTTATGCTGTCCATTGTATGCATAAGAGTTTGGATGGTGGTTTACATAACTCTGGCGTTTATTTACATGTACCACCCGGCGCGTGGCATGGGCAGCCCCAGGCTGCCATCTTGGGATTCTCGGGACATCGACGGTTTGGAATTTAGGCAAGCGATCTGATGGTTGCCATGTCTATTCACCACTTTACTCCACCCTTCGCACCGTTTGGTGGACTCATTTCCTTGCAGCAAGTTCTGGAATCTTGCTCTGCTCTCTGCCTGAGCGAAGGGCTGACCTTCAATGGTGCGGGGTTTGAATAGAGTAGGTAATACAAACCTGCTCTTCTCTACATTCGTTGACAGTAATATAATTTTATTTCATTTTCTCATTCTTGCACAAAGGCAGATACTATGGATCTAATAGGGTGTATGTCTTACCTCGCAGATATTAATTCTCCAAATACTAGGGTTGTAGTTGGCGATGGCAATGATATGGGTGCTAACACCTGCATCGCTTTCCGGGTATGATGAATGTTTCATGTGCAGCAATATTGGGGTTATATCTGTCTATAATTTTTACAGGTCACTGGGCCTAGACATAATTTATATGTCCCTATTTTGGATCCAGAGTTCTGGTTTTTAATTAACAATGAGGTTGCGATCCTCGAACTTATTTCTCTGAGCCTCCTCAGCTGGATATTATATGAGTGACCTGGGGTATCACTCAGGACTTGTTCCTTGTCTTCCTTATGGAAGTTCTGTGCTTACATACACTCTGTATATTTATTTATCAGTCGCACATCTAAACATCGACATTTGTTTAG
>APFE031702313.1:83908-118645 GCA_000404065.3 Pinus taeda
TATATTATGGTTTCCATACATGGTCTCATTGCTCAGAATTTTCTACATTCATCTGGTTGTTAAAGACGTTTATCCTTCAAATAATGGTACCAAGTAGTCTTGCGCAAATGTATGGTTTCATTCTGGTGAAATGTTTTCAATATAAGTATGCATACTTTCTTTTCTGGTTATTAGCTCAAATAAGTGGTTTATGCCTATGCGTACTCTGTTTCTAGCTTTTATTATTGCCTCATATATGTATAGTTAGGACAATCTTTAACTTTTGCGTCCGTCATGGATGGTTACATGTTTGAGCGTATAAACTACCAGTTATTGGTCACATTTTGGCAGTTTGGATTCACAGCATGAGTGTATTCAAGTTAACTATACAAGTACTTTGTGATTTGACTCCGCTTACTCACTCGAGGGTTTTCAAACCAGATTTCTTCTCTTGTTATTCTTCCACACCTGTGTCTAACCTTATACCCATGCAACCAAAGTCGACCCGTCTCGTGGTTCGACCGAAACCAGTATCGCCTAGGTTTGGGTGTGTGGTATGTCCACTAACCGGTTAGTCTCTTAAGTATGGTATCGGAAGTCTCTTGGTGATGATACTATTATTGGTTATCGCTTCCTCCTACAGAGGGCAATACCAATTTCAATCACCATTCCACTATCCGATTGTACAAATTGTCATCGGCGCGTGCATGCAACTTCCACGTTTTTACCATATGAAACCCTTGAATCTATTTGGTCTTATACTTATGTATATTCCTAAAAAGCGAAAATAATATCAAGACTTAGCCTCCTACAGACTCTATGTTCTCGGAGGGTTTCCCTTAGTCCTCGTTCGAGCTTGCAACCTGAGGGTTTATACAGGACCCGGGTCAACGATTCTTCTGCTAGGCTATCATTCACTTATGGGCGATACGATTTATATTTGACTACTGTTTTCGGGTTGCAGTAACCCTAGCTCTACTCACCTTTGGGTGAATCTCAGGATTTTTAACCTGCTCTATAACCTTTGTTTAAGACCAATTGCTATCATAAATACATAAATTTTAATTCTAAGCAAAACAGTGAATCATTGATACCTAACAGGTAACCACACCCAACAAATATTTATATTTCAGTCCTACACTCTTTAAGAGAAACCGTAAGCTCTGAATGAACAATAATATGGACAATAATTTGATGATTCTATTCGTTGTATCTACATCAAATGAATTAGCTACAAGTATTTACTCACTTACCTGCACCGATGTGACTTACAAATTGCTCCAGAAGCTGAGCCTTCACTGCTCTACTACTTCCAACATTCCACCCAACCTTGAGGTTTGTCCTTCCAAACCAGAACCTCCCCCCGAGCTATCGCCGGGTCACTACCCTCAGCAAGTCTCTACACTTTCTTGCTGGGCTATCTCGTCATTACCAGACTTAGCCTTCTTTTTTTTTGTGTCCTCTTCCTTTTACCTGCCTGTCCCTACAGCGCAGCCAACGTTTGCCTCTTTGCCCCTTGCCACTAGCATGGCAGTTAGGGAATTTTGATACACACCACAACCACCTTTTGGTAGTTGCCCATTTCAAGAAACTTTTCTTTTTCTTTTTTTTTTTAAAGGAAAATAACACAAAAAATATTATTACATCTAAACTAATAGTAACAGTCATTTCAGTTTTCCATTTACTGTAGTAAAATAGAATATTTACATTTAACCTGGGGCATAACATCTTCCCCCACTAAAATTATACATCGTCCTGATGTCTTTCAACCAAGAAAAACCCTTGATAAGCCTTTTTCATCAGTTCCTCGTCTTCCCAAGCGGCCTCGTCAAGTCCAAAGTGTTGCCACTGCACTTTAATTTGGGTAATAACTCGCTTTCGTAGCATTATTTCTCTCCTGACGAGGATGTTCAGTGGTTCGATGAAGAACTCTCCTTCCATTTCGACCTGCAATATGCAACATCCCAATTCAGTTTTCCTTAAAAGAGAAGCTTTAGGATTAGGCAATCGGTGGCCACTTCTTACCTGAATATCCTGCCATTTAATTATATGTTTGGGGTCGTAAACGTATTTCTTTAACAAGGAAACATGGAAAGCGTTTTGGACTCGTATGTGACTAGGCAGAGCGAGCTGGTAAGCAACTGACCCAACTCTCGCTAAGACCTGAAAGGGTCTACAAAATTGGGGTGCTAACTTGGCAGACCCACTCCACTCTAGCGTGCTCCTCTTTGCTCGAATTTTCACATATACATGGTCCCCAACTTGATATTCCTTAAAGCTTCTCTTTCGGTCTGCAAAACTTTTCTGTCTATCTTGGGCTGTCTTTAAATTGATTCTCACTTCCTTAACTGTATCTTCCATTTCCTTAAGCATGTCGGGTCCCAGTATTAATCGATCCTCTCGCCCACCCCAAATTGCGGGTGTATGACATTTCTACCCATACAACACCTTAAATGGGCTCATCTGTAAGGATGTATGGTAGCTATTATTGTATGCGAATTTGACTAGGTGTAGATAATATTCCCACCTGGTTGGTTGTCGAATAACATAGGCCCGTAACATGTCTTCTACCACTTGGTTCATCCATTTAGTTTGCCCATTATTTTGAGGGTCATATGTTGTGCTGAAATTCAGCTGAGTTCCTAATTCCCCAAACAATGTTCTCTAGAAAGCTGAAGTAAATTTCACATCTCGATCTGAGATTATGGTTTTAGGCAACCCATGCAGTTTAAATATATTTTGCATAAAGATATGAGCAATTTGAACATCTTTATAGGTTGATTGCACGGGTATAAAATGGACTGATTTACTTAACTTGTCCACCACCACCATGATCGAATCATTATTTTTCCTTGTTTTGGGCAAACTTGTTATGAAATCCATAGAGATAGTCTCCCATTTCCATTTTGGAAAGGGTAATGGTTGTAATAATCCTGCAGGGTGTTGATGCTATGCCTTAATCTATTGGCATTCCAAACAACGAGCCAGGTATTAAACTGCATCTCTTTTCATATTTGGCCAATAGTACTCCTTCCATAGGGTAGTAATCATTTGTTGGTATCTGGGGTGACCAGTATAGTGGATTTTATGAAACTCATCGAGCAGTAAGTTTTTAATGCTGTTTTGATTAGGTACATAGAGTCTTTTTTTGTAACACAGCATTCTAGCATCACTTATTGAATAACTTGACTGATTTCCTTGACTGGTTAACTGTTGTACCTGTTGTTTTATTTGCTGATATATCAAGTCCTGTTCTGCTGCTTTTTTAATTGTTTCTTCAAGAGGACTTCTCCATTCACTACAGGAGATTTCGTATAAACACTAAATTTTCCGATTTAGCACGTCAGCCACCCGATTCTCCTTCCCTTTTAATTTTTTGATCTCAAAATCAAAACTACTTAAAAAATCCACCCACCGCGCTTGCCTTGCATTTAAGGTGGGCTGGCTGAAAAAGTTGGTTAAACTATGGTGATCTGTTACGAGTAAAAATTTCCTGCCCATGAGGTAATGTCGCCACATTTTTAAGGCGTGAATAATGACTATTAATTTCAGGTCATAAGCATAATAATTTTACTCATGCTCCTTCAATTTCCCAGATTTGTAGGCGATCACCTTTCCTTCGTGCATCAGCACACCTCCCACTTCTTCTTTGCTTGCATTAGTGCATACCACATATTCCTTGTTGGGGTCAGCTGTGTTCAGAACAGGTGCGTTGGTGAGCAGGTGTTTAAGCTGCTCAAAACTTTTTTGACATTCTGAGGTCCACCGAAAACCTCTTCCTTTTTTCTGGAAGGAGTTGATAGGAAATGCTACTTTTGAAAACCCCTCCACAAAACGTCGGTAGTATCTTGCTAATCCCATGAAGGAACGAATGTCTGCTACATCCTTGGGTACAGGCCATTCCATGATAGTCTTTATCTTTTCCGGGCCTACTGCAATTCCTTCTTTCATGATTATATGTCCCAAATATTGTATTTCCTCCTTGAAGAAGTCACATTTACTAAATTTGGCATACAGTTGGTGTTCCCGGAGGGTTTGCAGCACTAGCCTAAGGTGCTCCCTATGTTCCTCCATCGTACGAGAATATATTAGTATATCACCAATAAAGATCAGTACAAATCTGTCCAAATATTGATGGAATATGTTGTTCATTATACACATAAAGGTTGTTGGGGCATTGGTTCATCCAAAGGGTAATACCACAAATTCACAATGCCCGTATCTGGTCCTAAAGGCAGTCTTTGCTATGTCTTCATTCTTAATCCGAATTGGGTGATAACAAGAGCAAAAATCAATCTTGGAAAGTATTGTTGCCCCCTTTACTTGATCGAATTATTCGTCTATTCGGGGTAAGGGGTACTTGTTCTTAATGGTTAATTTATTTAATTGACAATAATCAATGCACATTCGAAAGGTGCCGTCCTTTTTTCTGACAAACAATACTGGGGCTTCGCAAGGAGACACACTGGGACGAATGTAATTTTTGTCTAGCAGTTCCTGTAATTGCATTTTTAATTGTGTCAGTTCAAGCATACTCATCTAGTAAGGGGCTCGAGATACTGGTGCTGCCCGTGGTATTAATTCAATGGTAATGTCTATATCCCTCTTAGGTGGTAGTCCGGGAACTTCTTCTGGAAACACATAAGAAAACTCTTGTATTACAGGGATGTTGTCCAAAGTGTTTGTTTTCTCCTTTGAGTCAGCAGAGCCCACCTGGATGGCATAAATCTGACACCCCTTCCTAATGCACTTAGTTAATTGAGAAGCAATTATTGGTCGAACTTGCACAGGCCGTTTAATTCCCTGAATTTCTTGGCTTGCCCCCAGCTCATCACTATAATAAATGGTCTTGGTTTTGTAGTTTACTAGGGACCAATGTTTCTCCAGCCAGTCCATACCAATGAGAATATCATAAGAGCTAAGGGGAAGTATATTCAGGTCCACGCTTATTGACTTCCCTACTATTTTTAAGGAGCAGTTATAAACCTTGGCATGGACTCTTCGCTTTGCCCCTGTAGCCAATTGTACTAACCACGGGTTCCTAGACTTAACTGTTTGCAATTTACATTGCTCAACAATCTTAGGACTAATGTAAATTAATGTAGCTCCTGGATCAATTGAAATAGTGACAGTAAGGTCTAAAAGTTTACCTTCAAATTCCACCATGCTTGGCTTGTACTCCGCTTGTTAGTCCTCCAGAGCCGCATTAATCTTTGGCAAACTACGTCCCACGTCACTGACTGTTGATGCTTCGTGAATCTGGGCAAGCTTCTCAACTCGTTTCCGTTGTGGGTAGTTTTTGATGTAATGAGGCCCACTGAAACCCCAGCATAGCACTGTGGGTCTTACTACCCCTTCATTGTCAAATTTTCCAGATGCTTCACTGATTCTTGATTCACCCGTGGATTTTGTTCTGACGGGGTTTTTCTATGAAATTTTGTTTGCCTTCGATTTTTCCAGACCCTTACTGCTTCCACTACGGTTACCTTTGTTATTTCCAGCAAATTTGTTGTTTCTTCTATCAGCCCACCTCTTTCTTGGAGCTTGACGTTTCTGTTTATTTTGCTGGTAACAAATTCTGGCTTTGCGTATTACTTCATCCATTGTTTTCGGATTGTCAAACTCGATTCGCTCCCTCATATTCAAGGGAAACCTGCTAATAAATCTTTGTATTTTAGCCTTTTCCTCCTTGATATAGGGTATGTAGCGAAGTAATGATGTAAACCAGGTAATAAATTTGTCCATGGTTTGCCGTCCCAAATGCAAATCATGGAACTCCTTTAGCTTTTCATCATAAAAGCATTCCGTTAAGAACCTTTCTTTGAAATATTTCTGGAATCTGTCCCAAGTAACATTTTTCTCGCTTACTCCTTTGACAATCTTAAATTCCTCCCACCTTAAGGTGGCCTTCCCTTGCAGCTGAAAAATGGCTAACCGGGCCTTGAGATTGTGGTCATAGTCATACAGCTAGAAATATTTGTTCATGTTGATCAACCATGCCTCAGCTACTTCTTCTTGCTCTCCGTCAAAGTGTGGCGGTTTGATCTTACGGAATTCTCCTTGCAGTTCCATTTTTTGTCCCTTTGATGTCCGCTTCTCGGAAGTGTTGTCAGATCGTTCTCCCCACTCTTCATCCCTTTCTCCTGACTCCTCTAGCTCAGTGTGGTGGGTTTGCTCCTCTGACACACCCTACTATTCGGCACTGGGATTCAGCGATTGCTGATTTTGTTTCTGAGACAGACTCTTTAAATTTCTTTCTTGCTCCATGGTTAATCTAGCATTGTCCTCCCGCAAATGGGCCATTTCATTTTTCAGTTCCTGTACTATCTCCAATATTGCTAAATTTGTACTGCGGGTCTCCCCCCCAAGTTGCAGCCATAATTCCGGGTTACCCACAGGGTCTGTTGCAGGTCCCTGGCCTACTACAAACCTGTGTGGGGCACTACTCGCACTTCTCATGTTAACTGTCCTCTGGATCTCCTTACTCTTAGCCTGAGAACATAATCAAACTATTAACTGCTTCCTTTGAATGAATAATAAAATTGCAATTGCAAAACATATCAAAAGTTTCATTATCTCTTTGCTTCCTAGAATTTATCCCAGAGGCCATAGCTATTGTAACTTGGGCTCCGATACCAATTGTCATGGATCCCCATGGTAAAAAAAAAAACAAATTATGCGATAATTTAAACCACTAGGCACTATGTTTAAGGGTATGTTTAATAGTATCATAATTGGTCATATGTCACCCGAGTGACCGTGGCATACACCTTATTATTGCATATAGCTGATAGGCCGTTGGTCTATGCTTTCGCGTACCTTATCCTGATAGACTGTACTTAAGGCAGATATAAAGCTCATACCTACCAATCCATATGGTTAACATGTACCCTATCTATGGCTAGTAGTATCCAAAGTTATGCTATCCATTGTACGCATAAGAGTTTGGATGGAGGCTTACATAATCCTGGCATTTACTTACATGTACCACCTAGTGCGTGGCGTGGGCATCCTGAGGTTTCCATCTCGGGATTCTCAAGACATTGACAGTTTGGAATTTCGGCAAGCGATCCGATGATTGCCATGTCTATTCACCACTTTACTCCACCCTTGGCACCATTTGGTGGACTCATTTCCTCGCAGCAAGTTCTTGAATCTTGCTCTGGTCTCTGCCTAGGCGAGGGGCTAACCTTTGATGGTGCGGGGTTTGAACAGAGTAGGTAATACAACCCGCTCTTCTCTGCATTCATTGACAGTAATATAATTTTTATCTTGTTTTCTCATTCTCACCCAAAGGCAAATACTATGAATCTAACAGGGTGTATGTCTTACCTCGTAGATATTCATGCTCCAAATACCAGGGTTGCAGTTGGCGATGGCAACGATATATGTGCTAATACCTGCATCGCTTTCCAGGTATGATGAAGGTTACATGTGCAGCAATATTGGGGTTATATCCATCTATAATTTTTACAGGTCACTGGGCCTGAACATAATTTATATGTGTCCCTATTTTGGAATCCACAGTTCTGGTTTTTAATTAACTATGAGGCTGTGATCCTTGAAATTATTTCTTTGAGCCTCCTCGGCTGGATTTTATATGAGTGACCTGGGTTATCGCTCAGGACTTGTTCTTTCTCTGGCTTTCGAAAGTTTTCTGCTTACATGCACTCTATATATTTATTTATCGGTTGCACATCTGAAGATGGAAATTTGTTTAGAATTCTGTATATATATGTCATGGTTTCCATACATGGTTTCATTTCTCAGAGTTTTCTAGATTCGTCTGGTTCTTAAAGATCTTTATCCTTAAAATAATGGTACCGAGATATCTTGCGCAAATGTATGGTTTCATTCTGGTGAAATGTTTTTAATATAAGTATGCATACTTTCTTTTCTAGTTATTAGCTCGAATAAGTGGTTTATATCTGTGCGTACTTTGTTTCTGGCTTTGATTATTGCCTCATATATGTATAGTTAGGGAAATATTTAACTTTTGCGCCCGCCATGGATGGTTACATGTTTGAGCGTGTAGACTATCGGTTATTGGTAACATTTTGCCAGTTTGGATTCACAGCTTGACTGTATTCCAGTTAACTCTACAGGTGCTTTGTGATTTGACTCCGCTTACTCACTCGAGTGTTTTCAAAGCAGATTTCTTCTCTTATTATTCTGTCGCACCTGTGTCTAACCTTATACCCATGCAACCAAAGTCGACCCGTCTCATGGTTCGACCGAAACCAGTATCGCCCAGGTTTGGGTGTATGGTACATCCACTAACTGGTTAGTCTCTTAATTCTGGTATCAGAAGTCTCTTTGTGATGATACTATTATTGGTTCTTGCTTCCTCCTACAGAGGGAAATACCATTTTCAATCACCATTCTACTATGTGATTGTACAGATTGTCATTGGTGCGTGCATGCAACGTCAACGTTTTTACCATACTAAACCCTTGAATCTATTTGTTCTGATGCTTATGTATATTCCTAAAAATGGAAAACAATATCAAGACTTAGCCTCCTATAGACTTTATGTTCTCAGAGGGTGCCCCTTAGTCCTCGTTCGAGCTTGGAACCGGAGGGTTTATACAGGACCCGGGTCAACGATTCTTCTGTTAGGCTATCATTCGCTTATGGGCGATACGATTTATAGTTGACTACTATTTTCAGGTTGCAGTAACCTGAGCTCTACTCACCTTCGAGTGAATCTCGAAATTTTTAACCTGCTGTATAATCTTTTTTTAAGACCAATTGCTATCATAAATATAGAAATTTTAATTCTAAGCAAAACAGTGAACCATTGATACCTAACAGGTAACAACACCCGGCAAATATTTATATTTCAGTCCTACACTCTTTAACAGAAACAATAAGCTCTGAATGAACAATAATATGGACAGTAATTTGATGATTCTATTCAGTGTATCTACATCATATGAATTACCTACAAGTATTTACTCACTTACCTACGCCGATGTGACTTACAAATTGCTCCAGAAGCTAAGCCTTCACTGCTCTACTGCTTCCAACATTCCACCCAACCTTGAGGTTTATCCTTCCGGACCAGAACCTCCCCCCGAGGTCTCACGAGGTCACTACCCTCAGCAAGACACTGCACTTTCATGCCGGGCTATCTAGTCTTTACCAGACTTAGCCTTCTTCTTTGTTTTATGTGTGTCCTCTTCCTTTTGCCTACATGTCCCTACAGCGCAGCCAACCTTTCCCTCCTTGCCCCCCCCACCAGGAAGGAAGTTAGGACATTTTGATACACACCGCAACCACCTTTTGGTAGTTGCCCATTTCAAGAAACTTTTCTTTTACTAATTTTTTTTTAAAGGAAAATAACACAGAAAATATTATTACATCTAAATTGATTGGAACAGCGATTTCAGTTTTACATTTGTTGTAGTAAAATAGAATATTTACATTTAACCTGGGGCATCACATCTTCCCCCCCTGAAATTAGACATTGTCCAGACGTCTTTCAGCTAGAAACAGCCCTGGATAAGCCTTTTTCATCAGTTCCTCATCTTCCCAAGTGGCCTCGTCAGGTCCAAAGTGCTGCCATTGCACTTTAATTTGGGTAATAACCCTCTTCCATAGCATTACTTCTCTCCGGTCGAGGATGTTTAGCGGTTCGACCAAGACCTCTCCTTCCAATTCGACCTACAATATGCAACATCCCAAGTCAGTTTTTCCTTAGAAGAGAAGCTTTAGGATGAGGCAATTGGTGGCCACTTCCTACCTGAATATCCTTCCATTTAATTATATGTTTTGGGTCATAAACTTATTTCTTTAACAAGGAAACATGGAAAATGTTGTGGACCCGTATGTGACTAGGCAGAGCGAGCTAGTAAGCAATTGACCCAACTCTCGCTAAGACCTGAAAGGGTCCACAAAATTGGGGTGCTAACCTGGCACACCCACTCCACTGTAGCGTGCTCCTCTTTGCTAGAATTCTCACATATACATGGTCCCCGACATGACATTCCTTAAACCTTCTCTTTCAGTCCTCAAAACTTTTTTGTCTATCCTGGAATGCCTTTAAATTGATTCTGACTTCCTCAACTATATCCTCCATTTCCTTAAGCATGTTGGGTCCAAGTATTAATTGATCCTCTGGCCCACCCCAACTTGCAGGTGTATGACATTTCCGCCCATAAAACACCTCAAATGGGCTCATCTGTAAGGATGTATGGTAGCTATTATTAGATGTGAATTCGACTAGGTGCAGATAATCTTCCCACCTGGTTGGTTGTCACATAACATAGGCCGGTAACATGTCTTCTACCACTTGGTTCACTCGTTCAGTTTGCCATCAGTTTGAGGGTGAGATGTTGTGCTGAAACTCAGCTAATTTCCTAATTCCCCAAACAATGTTCTCCAGAAAGCTGAAGTAAATTTCACATCTCGATCTGAGATTATGGTTTTAGGAATCCCATGCAGTTTAAATATATTCTGCATAAAGATATGAGAAATTTGAACAGCTTTATAGGTTGATTGCACGGGTATAAAATGCGCCGGTTTACTTAACTTGTCCACCACCACCATGATTGAATCATTATTTTTAATTGTTTTGGGAAAACCTGTTATGAAATCCATAGAGATAGTCTCTCGTTTCCATTGTGGAATGGGTAATGGTTGTAATAATCCTACAGGGTGTTGATGCTCTGCCTTAATCGGCTGGCATTCCAAACAATGAACCAGGTATTCAACTGCATCTCTTTTCATATTTGGCCAATAGTACTCCTTCCGTAGGGAAGTAATCATTTTCTGATATCCGGGGTGACCGGTATAGTGGCTTTTATGAAACTCATCCAGCAGTGAGTTTTTAATGTTGTTTTGATTAGGTACATAGAGTCTTTTTTTGTAACACAACATTCCAGCATCATTTATTGAATAACTTGACTGATTTCATTGACTGGTTAACTATTGTACCTGTTGTTTTATTTTCTGGTAAATCAATTCATGTTCTGTTGCTTTTTTAATTGTTTCTTCAAGAGTACTTTTCCATTCACTAGAGGAGATTTCGTATAAACACTGAATTTTCCAACTTAGCGCGTCAGCCACCCGATTCTCCTTCCCTTCTAAATGCTTCATCTCAAAATCAAAACTACTTAAAAAATCCACCCACCACGCTTGCCTAGCATTTAAGGTGGGCTGGCTGAACTAGTTGGTTAAACTGTGGTGATCTGTTAGGAGTAAAAATTTCTTGCCCATGAGGTAATGTCACCACATTTTTGAGGCTTGAATAACGGCCGTCAATTCCAGGTCATAGCCATAATACTTCTGCTCATAATCCTTCAATTTCCTAGACTCGTAGGCAATCACCCTTCCTTCCTGTATTAGCACACCTCCCAATCCTTCTTTGCTTGCATCAGTGCATACCACATATTCCTTATTGGGGTTAGCTATGTTCAGAACAGGTGCGGTGGTGAGCAGGTGTTTAAGCTGCTCAAAACTTTTTTGACATTCTAAGGTCCACCAAAAAGCTCTTCCTTTTTTCTGTAAGGAGTTGATAAGAAAGGATACTTTTGAAAAACCCTCCACAAAACGTCGGTAGTATCCTACTAACAGGATGGTTTGCAGCACTAGCCTAAGGTGCTCCCTATGTTCCTCCATCATATGAGAATATATTAGTATATCATCAATAAAGATCAGTACAAATTTGTCCAAATATTGATGGAATATGTTGTTCATTAGACACATAAAGTTTGGTGGGGGGATTGGTTAATCCAAAGGGTAATACCACAAATTCATATTGCCCGTATCTAGTCCTAAAGGCAGTATTCGCTATGTCTTCTTCCTTAATCCGAATTTGGTGATAACCAGAGCACAAATCAATCTTGGAAGATACTGTTGTCCCCTTTACTTGTTCGAATACTTCATCTATTCGGGATAAGGGGTACTTTTTCTTGATGGTTAATTTATTTAATTGATGATAATCAATGGACATTCGAAAGGTGTCGTCCTTTTTCGTGACAAATAATACTGGGGCTACCCAAGGAGACACACTGGGACGAATGTAATTTTTGTCTAGTAGTTCCTGTAACTGCATTTTTAATTGTGTTAGTTTAGGCGTACTCATCCAGTAAGGGGCTAGAGATACTAGTGCTGCCCCTGGTATTAATTCAATGGTAAAGTCTATATCCCTCTTAGGTGGTAGTCCGGGAACTTCTTCCGAAACCACATTAGCAAATTCTTGTATTACAGGGATGTTGTCCAAAGTGGTTGTTTTGTCCTTTGAGTAAGCATAGCCCACCTGGATGGCATAAATCCGACACCCCTTCCTAATGCACTTAGCTAATTGATAAGCAGTTATTGGTCGAATTTGCACAGGCCGTTTAATTCCTTGAATTTCTTGCCTTAACCCCAGCTCATCCCTGTAGTAAATGGTCTTGGTTTTGCAGTTGACTAGGGACCGATGTTTCTCCAGCCAGTCCATACCAATGAGAATAGCATAAGAGCCAAGGGGAAGTATATTGAGGTCCACTCTTATTGACAGCCCTACTATTTTTAAGGAGCAGTTATCAACCTTGGCCTAGACTCTTCGCTTTTCCCCTGTAGCCAACTGTACTAACCACAAGTTCCTAAACCTAACTGTTTGCAATTTACGTTGCTCCACAATCTTAGGACTAATGTAACTTAATGTAGCTCCTGGATCAACTAAAAGAGTGGCAGTAAGGTTTGAAAGTTTACCTTCAAATTCCACCATGCTTGGCTGGTACTCCGCTTGTCGGTCCTCCACAGCTGCATTAATCTTTGGCAAACTATGTCCCATGTCACCGACTATTGATGCTTTGTGAATCTAGGCAGGCTGGTCAACTCCTTTCCATTGTGGGTAGTTTTTGATGTAATGAGGCTCACCGCAACCCCAACATTGCACTAGGGGTCTTACTGCACCTTCGCTGTCAAATTTTCTAGATGGTTCACTAATTCTTGATTCACTCATGGATTTTGTTCTGAAGGGGTTCTTCTGTGAAATTCTGCTAGCCCGCCCTTTTGCCAGACCCTTACTACTTCCACTACGATTACCTTTGTTATTTCCAGCAAATTTGTTGTTTCTTCTATCAGCCCACCTCTTTCCTGGAGCTTCTCCTTTCTGTTTATTTTGCTGGTAACAAATTCTCGCTTTGCGTATTACTTCATCCATTATTTTCGGATTGTCAAACCCGATTCGCTCCCTCATATTCAAGGGAAGACTACTAATAAATCTATGTATTTTAGCCTTTTCCTCCTTGATATAGGGTACGTAACAAAGTAATGATGTAAACCGGGTAATAAATTCGTCCATGGTTTGCTGTCCCGAATGTAAATCATGGAACTCCTTTGCCTTTTCGTCATAAAAACATTCCATCAAGTACCTTTCTTTGAAATATTTCTTGAATATGTCCCAAGTAACATTTTGCTTGCTTAGTCCTTTGACAATCTTAACTTCCTCCCACCATAAGGTGTCCTTCCCTTACATCTGAACAATGGCTAACCGAACCTTGAGATTGTGGTCATACTCATACAGCTGGAAATATTTGTTCATGTTGATCAACCATGCCTCAGCTGCTTCTTCTTGCTCTCCATTGAAGTGTGGCAGTTTGATCTTACAGAATTCTCCTTGCAATTCTATTCCTTATCTCTTTGATGTCTACTACTCGGAAGCGTTGTCAGATCGTTCTCCTCGCTCTTCATCCCTTTCTCCTAACTCCTCTAGCTCGGTGTGGTGGGTTTTCTCCTCCGACACACCCTACTTTTCGGCAAAGGGATTCAGCGGTTGTTGATTTTGTTTGTGAGACAGACTCTTTAAAATTCTTTCTTGCTCCACGGTTAATCTAGCATTTTCCTCCCGCAAACAGGCCATTTCATTTTTCAGTTCTTGTACTGTCTCCAATATTGCTAAATTTGTACTGCGGGTCTCCTCCCCAAGTTGTACTGACAATTCCGGGTTACCCCCAGGGTTTTTTGCAGGTCCCTAGCCTGCTACAAACCTGTGTGGGGCACCGCTCACCCTTCTCATGTTAACTGTCCTCCGGATCTCCTTGCAAAACATATCCAAAGTTTCATTATCTCTTTGTTTCCTAGAATTTATCCCAAAGGCCACAACTATTGTAACCCTGGCTCCGATACCAATTGTCATGGATCCCCATGGTAAAAAAATAAAAAATTATGGCGTGGACAGCACCAGGTTTCCATCTCAGGATTCTCAGGACATCGACGGTTTGAAATTTCGGCAAGCGATCTAATGGTCGCCATGTCTATTCACCACTTTACTCCATCCTTTGTGCCATTTGGTGCACTCATTTCCTCGCAGCAAGTTCTGGAATATTTCTTTGCTCTCTGCCTGGGCGAAGGGCTGACCTTCGATGGTGTGAGGTTTGAATAGAGTAGGTAATACAACCCCACAGTAATATAATTTTTATTTCATTTTCCCATTCTCTACCAAAGGCAAATACTATGGATCTAACAGGGTGTATGTCTTACCTCGCAAATATTCATGCTCCAAATACCAGGGTTGCAATTGGCGACGACAATGATATGGGCACTAATACCTGCATCACTATTCAGGTATGATGAAGGTTTCATGTGCAGCAATATTGGGGTTATATCCGTCTACAATTTTTATAGGTCACTCAGCGTCTACAATTTTTATAGGTCACTCAGCTTGAACATAATTTATATATGTCCCTATTTTGGAATCCATAGTTCTGGTTTTTAATTAACTATGAGGCTGCGATCCTCGAACTTATTTCTCTGAGCCTCCTCGGCTAGATTTTATATGACTGACCTAGGTTATCGCTCAGGACTTGTTCTTTGTCTGCCTTTCGAAACTTCTGTGCTTACATGCCCTCTGTATATTTATTTATCAGTCGCACATCTGAACATGGACATTTGTTTAGAATTTTGTATATATATATTATGGTTTCCATACCTGGTTTCATTGCTCAAAGTTTTCTAGATTCGTCTCATCCTTAAAGACCTTTATCCTTAAAATAATGGTATCGAGCAGTATTGTGCAAATGCATCGTTTCATTCTGGTGAAATTTTTTTAATATAAGTATGCACACTTTCTTTTCTAGTTATTAGCTCGAATAAGTGGTTTATCTCTATGCGTACTCCATTTCTGGCTTTGATTATTGCCTCATATATGTATAGTTAGGACAATCTTTAACTTTTGCGCCCGCCAAGGATGGTTACATGTTTGAGCATATAGACTACCGGTTATTGGTCATATTTTGGCAGTTTGGATTCACGGCATGACTGTATTCCAGTTAACTCTATAGGTGTTTTGTGATTTGACTCCGCTTACTCACTCAAGGGTTTTTAAAGCAGATTTCCTCTCTTATTTTTTGGCCACACTTGTGTCTAACCTTATACCCATGCAACCAAAGTCGACCCGTCTCGTGGTTCGACCGAAACCAGTATCACCCAAGTTTAGGTGTATGGTACATCCACTAACCGGTTCGTCTCTTAAGTCTGGTATCGGAAGTCTCTTGGTGATGATACTATTATTGGTTCTCGCTTCCTCCTACAGAGGGAAATATCAATTTCAATCACCATTCTACTATCCTATTGTACAGATTGTCATCGGCGCGTGCATGCAACTTCAATGTTTTTACCATACCAAACCCTTGAATCTATTTGGTCTTATATTTATGTATATTCCTAAAAAGGGAAAACAATATCAAGACTTAGCCTCCTACAGACTCTATGTTCTCAGAGGGTGTCCCTTAGTCCTCGTTCGAGCTTGCAACCTGAGGGTTTATATAGGACCCGGGTCAACGATTCTTTTTTTAGGCTATCGTTCGCTTATGGGTGATTCGATTTATAGTTGACTATTGTTTTCGGGTTGCAGTAACCCCAGCTCTACTCACCTTCGGGTGAATCTCATGATTTTTAACCTGCTGTATAATCTTTGTTTAAGACCAATTGCTATCATAAATACAGAAATTTTAATTCTAAGCAAAACAATGAATCATTGATACCTAACATGTAACCACACGCGAAAAATATTTATATTTCAGTCCTACACTCTTTAACAGAAACCGTAAGCTCTGAATGAACAATAATATGGACAGTAATTTGATGATTCTATTCAGTGTATCTACATCATATGAATTATCTACAAGTATTTTCTCACTTACCTGGGCCGATGTGACTTACAAATTTCTCTAGAAGCTGAGCCTTCACTCCTCTACTGCTTCCAACATTCCACCCAACCTTGAGGTTTTTCCTTCCGGACCAGAACCTCCCCTCGAGCTCTCACCGGGTCACTACCCTCAGCAAGACACTGCACTTTCGTGCTGGGCTATCTGGTCATTACCAGACTTAGCCTTCTTCTTTGTTTTCTATGTGTCCTCTTCCTTTTGCCTGCCTGTCCCTACAACGCAGCCATCCTTTCCCTCTTTGCCCCCCCCCCCCCCCAGGAAGGCAGTTAGGGCATTTTGATACACACTGCAACAGCCTTTTGGTAGTTGTCCATTTCAAGAAACTTTTCTTTTATTATTTTTTTTTAAAGGAAAATAACACAGAAAATATTATTACATATAAACTGATAGTAACAATCATTTCAGTTTTCCATTTACTATAGTAAAATAGAATATTTACATTTAACCTAGGGCATCACATCTTCCCCCCCTGAAAGTATACATCTTCCCGATGACTTTCAGCCAGGAACAACCCTCGATAAGCCTTTTTCATCAGTTCCTCATCTTCCCAAGTGGCCTCGTCAGGTCCAAAGTGCTACCACTGCACTTTAATTTGGGTAATAACCCACTTCCGCAGAATTACTTCTCTCCAGTCGAGGATGTTCAGCGGTTCGACCAAGACCTCTCCTTTCTGTTCGACCTGCAATATGCAACATCCCAAGTCAGTTTTACCTTAAACGAGAAGCTTTAGGATTAGGCAATTAGTGGCCACTTCTTACCTGAATATCCTGCCATTTAATTATATGCTTGGTGTCGTAAACATATTTCCTTAACAAGGAAAAATGGAAAACGTTGTGGACCCGTATGTGACTAGGCAGAGCGAGCTGGTAAGCTACTGGCCCAACTCTCGCTAAGACCTGAAAGGGTCCACAAAATCGGGGTGCTAACTTGGCACACCCACTCCACTGTAGTGTGCTCCTCTTTGCTCGAATTCTCACATGTCCATGTTCCCCAACTTGATATTCCTTAAACCTTCTCTTTCGGCCCGCAAAACTTTTCTATCTATGCTAGGTTGCCTTTAAATTGATTCTCACTTCCTTAACTGTATATTCCATTTCCTTAAGCATGTCGGGTCCCAGTATTAATCGATCCTCTAGCCCCCCCAACTTGCGGGTGTATGACATTTCCGCCCATACAACACCTCAAATGGGCTCATCTGTAAGGATGTATGGTAGCTGTTATTATATGCAAATTCGACTAGGTGTAGATAATCTTCCCACTTGGTTGGTTGTCACATAGCATAGGCCCGTAACATGTCTTCTACCACTTGGTCCACCCGTTCAGTTTGCCCATCTGTTTGAGGGTGATATGCTATGCTGAAATTCAGCTAAGTTCCTAATTCCCCGAACAATGTTCTCCAGAAAGCTGAAGTAAATTTCACATCTCGATCTAAGATTATGGTTTTAGGTAACCCATGAAATCTAAATATGTTCTGCATAAAGATATGAGCAATTTGAACAACTTTATAGGTTGATTGCGCCTGTATAAAATATGTCGATTTACTTAACTTGTCCACCACCACCATGATCGAATCATTATTTTTCCTTGTTTTGGGCAACCTGTTATGAAATCCATAGAGATAGTCTCCCATTTCCATTCTGGAATGGGTAATGGTTTTAATAATCCTACAGGGTGTTGATGGTTTGCCTTAATCTGCTGGCATTCCAAACAACAAGCCAAGTATTCAACTGCATCTCTTTTCATATTTGGCCAATAGTACTCCTTCCGCAGGGAAGTCGTCATTTTCTGATATCCCGGGTGATGGTATAGTGGATTTTATGAAACTCGTCCAGCAGTAAGTTTTTAATGTTGTTTTGATTAGGTACATAGAGTCTTTTTTTGTAACACAACATTCCAGCATCATTTATTGAATAACGCGACTGATTTCCTTGACTGGCTAATTGTTGTACCAGTTGTTTTATTTGTTGATATATCATGTCTTGTTCTGCTGCTTTTTTAATTGTTTCTTCAAGAGGACTTTTCCATTCACTACAGGAGATTTCGTATAAACATTGAATTTTCTGACTTAACGCATTAGCCACCCAATTCTCCTTCCCTTTTAAATGTTTGATCTCAAAATCAAAACTACTTAAAAAATCCACCCACCGTGCTTGCCGGGCATTTAAGTTGGGCTAGCTGAAATAGTTGGTTAAACTGTGGTGATCTGTTAGGAGTAAAAATTTCCTACCCATGAGGTAATGTTGCCACCTTTTTAAGTCGTGAATAATGGTTGTCAATTCCAAGTCATAAGCAGAATACTTATGCTCATGCTCCTTCAATTTCCTGGACTCATAGGCGATCACCCTTCCTTCCTGCATCAACACACGTCCCACTCCTTCTTTTCTTGCATCAGTGCATACCACATATTCCTTACTGGGGTCAGCTATGTTCAGAACATGTGTGGTGGTGAGGAGGTTTTTAAGCTACTCAAAACTTTTTTGACATTCTGAGGTCCACCGAAAAGCTCTTCCTTTTTTCTGTAAGGAGTTGATAGGAAAGCCTACTTTTGAAAACCCCTCCACAAAACATCGGTAGTATCCTGCTAATCCCATGAAGGAACAAATGTTTGCTACATCCTTGGGTACAGGCCATTCCAAGATAGTCTTTATCTTTTCTAGGTCTACTGCAATAACTTCTTTCGTGATTATATGCCCCAAATATTGTATTTCCTCCTTGAAGAAGTTACATTTACTAAATTTGGCATACAGTTGGTGTTCCCAGAGGCTTTTCAGGGCTAGCCTCAGGTGCTCCCTATGTTCCTCCATCGTACAAGAATATATTAGTATATCATCAATAAAGACCAGTACAAATCTGTCCAAATATTGATGGAATATCCTGTTCATTAGACACATAAAGGTTGCAAGGGCATTGGTTAATCCAAAGGGTAATACCCCGAATTCATAATGCCCGTATCTGGTCCTAAAGGCAGTCTTTGCTATGTCTTCTTCCTTAATCCAAATTTGGTGATAACCAGAGAACAAATCAATCTTGGAAAATACTGTTGCCCGCCTTACTTGATCGAAAAGTTCATTTATTCAGGGTAAGGGGTACTTGTTCTTGATGGTTAATTTATTTAATTGACGATAATCGATGCACATTCGAAATGTGCAGTCCTTTTTCTTGACAAAAAATATTGGGGCTCCCCAAGAAGACACACAGGGACGAATGTAATTTTTGACTAGCAGTTCCTGTAACTGCTTTTTTAATTGTGTCAGTTCACGTGTACTCATCTGGTAAGGGGCTCGAGATACCGGTGCTACCCCTGGTATTAATTCAATGGTAAAGTCTATATCCCTCTTAGGTGGTAGTCCCGGAACTTCTTCCAGAAACACATCAGCAAATTCTTGTATTACATGGATGTTGTCCAAAGTGGTTGTTTTTTCCTTTAAGTCAGCATAGCCCACCTGGATGGCATAAATCTGACACCCCTTCCTAATGCACTTAGCTAATTGAGAAGCAGTTAGTGGTCGAACTTGCGCAGGCCGTTTAATTCCTTGAATTTCTTGCCTTGCCCCCAGCTCATCCCTGTAGTAAATGGTCTTGGTTTTACAGTTGACTAGGGACCAATGTTTGTCCAGCTAGTTCATACTAATGAGAATATCATAAGAGCCAAGGGGAAGTATATTCAGGTCCGTCTTATTGACTTCCCTGCTATTTTTAAGGAGAAATTATCAACCTTGACCTGGACTCTTCGCTTTGCCCCTGTAGCCAATTGTACTAACCACAGGTTCCTAAACGTAACTGTTTGCAATTTACATTGCTCCACAGTCTTAGGACTAATGTAACTTAATTTAGCTCCTGGATCAATTAAAACAATGACAGTAAGGTTTGAAAGTTTACCTTCAAATTCGACCATGCTTGGCTGGTACTCCGCTTGTCGGTCCTCTAGAGTCGCATTAATCTTTGGAAAACTATGTCCCATGTCACCGACTATTGATGCTTTGTGAATCTGGCCAAGCTAATCAACGCCTTTCCGTTGTGGGTATTTTCTGATGTAATGAGGCCCACTGCAACCCCAACACTACACTGGGTGTCTTACTGCCCCTTCACTGTCAAATTTTCTAGATGGTTCACTGATTCTTGATTCACCCATGGATTTTGTTCTGAGGGGGTTTTTCTGTGAAATTCTACTGGCCTGCCCTTTTGACAGACCCTTACTCCTTCCACTACGGTTACCTTTGTTATTTCCAGCAAATTTGCTGTTTCTTCTATCAGCCCACCTCTTTCCTGGAGCTTCTCCTTTCTATTTATTTTGCTGGTAACAAATTCTGGCTTTGTATATTACTTCATCCATTGTTTTCGTATTGTCAAAGTTGATTCGCTTCGTCATATTCAAGGGCAGGCTGCTAATAAATCTCTGTATTTTGGCCTTTTCCTCCTTGATATAGGGTACGTAACAAAGTAATGATGTAAATCAGGTAATAAATTTGTCCATGGTTTACTCTCCCAAACGCAAATCATGGAACGCCTTTGCCTTTTCATCATAAAAGCGTTCTGTCAAGTACCTTTCTTTGAAATATTTCTGGAATCTGTCCCAGGTAACATTTTGCTCGCTTAGTCCTTTGACAATCTTAACTTCCTCCCACCATAAGGTGGCCTTCCCTTGCAGCTGAAAAATGGCTAACCGGGCCTTGAGATTGTGGTCATACTCATACAGCTGGAAATATTTTTTCATGTTGATCAACCATGCCTCAGTTACTTCTTCTTTCTCTCCATCGAATTGTGGTAGTTTGATCTTACAGGATTCTCCTTACAGTTCTATTTGTTGTCTCTTTGATGTCTGCTGCTCAGAAGCATTGTCAGATCGTTCTCCCCACTCTTCATCCCTTTCTCCTGACTCCTCTAGCTCGGTGTGGTGGGTTTGCTCCTCCGACACAACCTGCTGTTCGGCAGTACGATTCAGCGGTTACTGATTTTGTTTGTCAGACAGACTCTTTAAAATTCTTTCTTGCTCCATGGTTAATCTAGCACTGTCCTCATGCAAATGGGCCATTTCGTTTTTCAGTTCCTGTATTGTCTCCAATATTGCTAAATTTTTACTGCGGGTCTCCTCCCCAAGTTGTACCCGTAATTTCGGGTTACCCCCAGGGTCTGTTGCAGGTCCCTACCTGCTACAAACGTGTGTGGGGCACTGCTCACCCTTCTCATGTTAACTGTCCTTCAGATCTCCTTACTCTTAGCCTGAGAACATAATCAGACTATTAACTGCTTTTGAATGAATAATAAAATTGCAATTGCAAAACATATCAAAAGTCTCATTATCTCTTTGTTTCCTAGAATTTATCCCAGAGGCAACAGTTGTTGTAACCTGGGCTCTGATACCAATTGTAATGGATCCCCATGGTAAAAAAAAAAATCATGCAATAATTTAAACCACTAGGCAGTATGTTTAAGGGTATGTTTAATAGTATCATAATTGTTGATATGTCACCCGAGTGACCATGGCATACACCTTATTATTGGGTATACTTGACAGGCCGTCGGTCTACACTTTCGCATACCTTATCCTGATAGACTGTAATTAAGGCAGATATAAAGCTCGTACCTACCAATCCATATGGTTAACACGTATCCTATCTATGGCTAGTAGTATCCTAAGTTATGTTGTCCATTGTATGCATAAGTGTTTGGATGGTGGTTTACATAACTCTGGCATTTACTTACATGTACCACCCGGCACGTGGCGTGGGTAGCACCCAGCTGCCATCTCGGGATTCTCAGGACATCGACTGTTTGGAATTTTGGCAAGCGATCCGACAGTCGCCATGTCTATTCACCACTTTACTCCACCCTCGGTGCCATTTGGTGGATTCATTTCCTCGCAGCAAGTTCTGGAATCTTGCTCTACTCTCTACCTAGGTGAAGGGCCGACCTTCGATGGTGCAGTGTTTGAACAGAGTAGGTAATACAACCCCGCTCTTCTCTGCATTCGTTGACAGTAATATCATTTTTATTTCATTTTCTCATTCTTGCCCAAAGACAGATACTATAGATCTAATAGGGTGTATGTCTTACCTCGCAGATATTCATGATCCAAATACCAGGGTTGTAGTTGGCGATGGCAGCGATATGGGGGCTAATACCTGCATCGCTTTCCGGGTATGATGAAGGTTTCATGTGTAGCAATATTGGGGTGATATCCGTCTATAATTTTTACAGGTCACTAGGAATAAACATAATTTATATATGTCCCTATTTTGGAATCCACGGTTCTGGTTTTTAATTAACTATGAGGCTGCGATCCTCGAACTTATTTCTCTAAGCCTCCTCGGCTGGATTTTATATGAGTGACCTGGGTTATCGCTCAAGACTTGTTCTTTGTCTGGCTTTCAGAAGTTGTATGCTTACATGCACTCTGTATATTTATTTATCAGTCGCACATCTGAACATGAACATTTGTTTAGAATTCTATATATATATATATATATTATGGTTTCCATACATGGTTTCATTGCTCAGAGTTTTCTAGATTCATCTCGTTGTTAAAGACCTTTATCCTTAAAATAATGGTCCCGAGCAGTCTTGCGCAAATCTATGGTTTCATTCTGGTGAAATGTTTTTAATATAAGTATGCATACTTTCTTTTATGGTTATTAGCTCGAATAAGTGGCTTATATCTATGCGTACTCTGTTTCTAGCTTTGATTATTTCCTCATATACGTATAGTTAGGACAATCTTTAACTTTTGCGCCCACCATGGATGGTTACATGTTTGAGCGTATAGACTACTGGTTATTGGTCACATTTTTGCAGTTTGGATTCACGGCATGATTGTATTCCAGTTAACTCTACAGGTACTTTGTTATTTGACTCTGCTTACTCACTCGAGGGTTTTCAAAGCAGATTTCTTCTCTTATTATTCTACTGCACCTCTGTCTAACCTTATACCCATATGACCACAGTCGACCCGTCTCATGGTTCGATCAAAACCAGTATCGCCCAGGTTTGGGTGTATGGTACATCCACTAACCGGTTAGTATCTTAAGTCTGGTATCAGAAGTCTCTTGGTGATGATACTATTATTGGTTCTTGCTTCCTCCTATAGAGGGCAATACCAATTTCCATCAGCATTCTACTATCCGATTGTACAGATTGTCATTAGCGCATGCATGCAACTTCAACGTTTTTACGATACCAAACCCTTGAATCTATTTGGTCTTATACTTACGTATATTCCTAAAAGGGGAAAACAATATCAAGACTTAGCCTCCTACAGACTCTATGTTCTCAGAGGGTGTCCCTTAGTCCTCGCTCGAGCTTGCAACCCGAGGGTTTATACAGGACCCGGGTCAACGATTCTTCTGTTAGACTATCATTCGCTTATGGGCGATATGATTTATAGTTGACTATTGTTTTCGAGTTGTAGTAAACCTAGCTCTACTCACCTTCAAGTAAATCTCGGGATTTTAACCTGTTGTATAATCTTTATTTAAGACCAATTGCTATCATAAATATAGAAATTTTAATTCTAAGCAAAACAGTGAATCATTGATACCTAATAGGTAACCACACCTGGCAAATATTTATATTTCAGTCCTACACTCTTTAACAGAAACCGTAAGCTCTGAATGAACAATAATATGGACAGTGATTTGATGATTCTATTCAGTGTATCTACATCATATGAATTACCTGCAAGTATTTACTCACTTACCCGCGCCAATGTGACTTACAAATTACTCCAGAAGCTAAGCCTTCACTGCTCTACTGCTTCCAACATTCCACCCAACCTTGAGGTTTGTCCTTCCGGACCAGAACCTCTCCCCGAGCTCTCACAGGGTCACTACCCTCAGCAAGACACTGGACTTTCGTGCCGGGCTATCTGGTCATTACCAGACTTAGCCTTCTTCTTTGCTTTCTATGTGTCCTCTTCCTTTTGCCTGTCTATCCCTATAGCCCAGCCAACCTTTCCCTCTTTTCCCCCCCCACCAGGAAGGCAGTTAGGACATTTTGATACACACCGCAACCACCTTTTGGTAGTTGCCCATTTCAACAAACTTTTCTTTTATTATTTTTTTTTTAAAGGAAAATAACACAAAAAATATTATTACATCTAAACTGATAGTAACATTCATTTTAGTTTTCCATTTACTGTAGTAAAATAGAATATTTACATTTAACCTGGGGCATCACATCTTCCCACCCTGAAATTAGACATCGTCCCGATGTCTTTTAGCTAGGAACAACCCTGGATAAGCCGTTTTCATCAGTTCCTCATCTTCCCAAGTGGCCTCGTCAGGTCCAAAGTGCTGCCACTGCACTTTAATTTGGGTAATAACTCGCCCCTACAGCATTACTTCTCTCCATTCGAGGATGTTCAATAGTTCGCCCAAGACCTCTCCTTCCGGTTTGACCTGCAATATGCAAAATCCCAAGTCAGTTTTTTTTTAAAAGAGAAGCTTTAGGATTAGGTAATCGGTGGCCACTTCTTACGTGAATATCCTACCATTTAATTATAGGTTTGGGGTCATAAACGTATTTCTTTAACAAGGAAACATGGAAAACGTTGTGGACCCGTATGTGACTAGGTAGAGCGAGCTGGTAAGCAACTGGCCCAACTCTCGCTAAGACCTTAAAGGGTCCACAAAATTGGGGTGCTAACTTGGCACACCCACTCCATTGTAGCGTGCTCCTCTTTGCTTGAATTCTCACATATACATGGTCCCCGACTTGATATTCCTTAAACTTTCTCTTTCAGTCCGCAAAACTTTCCTGTCTATCCTGGTCTACCTTTAAATTGATTCTCACTTCCTTAACTATATATTCCATTTCCTTAAGCATGTCGGGTCGCAGTACTAATCGATCCTCTGGCCCACCCCAACTTGCGGGTGTACGACATTTTCGCCTATACAACACCTCAAATGGGCTTATCTGTAAGGATGTATGGTAGCTATTATTATATGCAAATTCGACTAGCTGCAGATAATCTTCCCACCTGGATGGTTGTCGCATAACATAGGCCTGTAACATGTCTTCTACCACTTGGTTCACCCGTTCAGTTTTCCCATCAGTTTGAGGGTGATATGCAGTGCTGAAATTCAGCTCAGTTCCTAATTCCCCGAACAATGTTCTCCAGAGAGCTGAAGTAAATTTCACATCTCGATCTGAGATTATGGTTTTAGGCAACCCATGCAATTTAAATATATTCTGCATAAAGATATGAGCAATTTGAACAACTTTATAGGTTGATTGCATGGGTATAAAATGTGCCAATTTACTTAACTTGTCCACCACCACCATGATCGAATCATTATTTTTCCTTGTTTTGGGAAAACCTGTTATGAAATCCATAGAGATAGTCTCCCATTTCCATTGTGGAATGGGTAATGGTTGTAACAATCCTACAGGGTGTTAATGCTCTACCTTAATCCACTGGCATTCCAAACAACGAGCCAGGTATTCAACTGCATCTCTTTTCATATTTGGCCAATAGTACTCCTTCCCTAGGGAAATAATCATTTTCTGATATCCATGGTGACCAGTATAGTGGCTTTTATGAAACTCATCTAGCAGTAAGTTTTTAATGTTGTTTTGATTAGGTACATAGAGTCTTTTTTTGTAACACAACATTCCAGCATCATTTATTGAATAACTTGATTGATTTCCTTGACTGGTTAACTATTGTACCTGTTGTTTTATTTGCGGATATATCAAGTCCTGTTTTGCTGCTTTTTTAATTGTTTCTTCAAGAGGACTTTTCCATTCACGACAAGAGATTTCGTATAAACACTAAATTTTCTGACTTAGCGTGGCAGCCACTCGATTCTCCTTCCCTTTTAAATGTTTGATCTCAAAATCAAAACTACTTAAAAAATCCACCCACCGCGCTTGCTTGGCGTTTAAGGTGGGCTGGCTGAAATAGTTGGTTAAACTGTGGTGATGTGTTAGGAGTAAAACGTTCCTACCCATGAGGTAATGTCGCCATATTTTAAAGGCATGAATAATGGAATAGAACTCTTGGAGAATTCCCATTCATTTATTAAGATGATAAATTATATGTTGTAAGCCTAAGTGAACAAGTAACATATAAAATAAAGATAGGTATTAAGGGTATAATCATGTCATACATGAACCTTCTTGATCAAGGAATCATCCCAAAAAGAGGAAACCCATCATCAACATATAAAGTCTAAGCATGGGCTAGCCAACTCATAATATATATGCTTAATAATAATCATTCACCAAAAAACATCCCATGTTACCAAGATGTATTCATCAACACCTAGCCATTATGGAAAAACTTAATCAATATCCATGAAAGATGATACTCATAATCACTCTGTAGTAAAAATAAGTATTAATCTAACATCAACATCTTCTATCATAGAGCATAGTAACAATCCAATCTTTTTCATTTTTATTATTTTTGTTATTGATAATTATGTTGCCCACCATTTAAGTAGAAATCAATGGTTTTTAATCTATTTGAAAAACATCATGTAAAATGTTTAGCCAATATAGCTATGTTTAACATGTTACCTATGGTCCATCATAATATCAAAAGTGCAATTTGAATAACTAGATAAAAAAGCTCATAAAAATAACTATAATACTTTATGAAACCAAACCTACACATGTTTTCTTTTTTTTAGCTCACAGGGAATGACAACTAGGAGAGCGTGGCAACTCACATAACAATGGGTCAATAACTCAGAGAGCCTCGCAACTCACATAACAATGGGTCGATTTTGGCTGCCGCCACCATAACCCCCTTGGAGCCCGCCCATCTCTACACCTCAGGTTAGTGAAGGGGATTTGAACTCCTTTCCACAGCTCGAGGTTAGTGAGGGGGATTTGAACTCAAGTACTGAGCCCGCAGTGCAAATGAATGTGATTACCAACTCGCCTATGGGATGGGGCTCCAAACCTACACATGTTAATTGGTTAAACTTATCTATATTTAATTACAAAAATAATATAAAAAAATAATAAATTACCAAAATTAAAATATATTAATATAAATAACATTAATTTATATATTTATGATACCAAACCTACCTAGGTTGGCTAAACTTATCTATATTTAATTACAAAATTATATAAAAAACTCATAACTTATTACACTAAAATATATTAATAAAAATAAGATTAATTTATATATATAATAGTAGATTGTGAAAATAAAAATCCAATAAATTCCGCTAGTATTAGTCTTTGTTGTATTATTACTCAAATAAAGAACGAAAAAAATAGAATACGTTAAATATTCCTATTAAACAAAAAATGAAAAAATAGGAAAACAATACATATATAAACTTAAAGAATCAGAAGTGATATAACGTTCAATATGAACGGATGGAAATGGTTCTTGCTCAGATGCCCATAAATTTATGTTATATGTTTCCGATATCAAACAATGTGCAACAGAATAAAGCGTGGAATATGGACAACTGCACAACCATACATATAAAAGTCTGAAAAGTTTGTACGAGAAGGGCTTCTTCTGCAAGAGAGTTGACATATTAAGCCAGTCACATCAAACCTGGGGACGAAAATATAAAGCGTGGAATATGGTTACAATATATATATAGAAAGTGTAAAGTTAGCATGTAACTGATTATGTGTTTTTCTGCAAAATGGTTTTAAATATGAGCCGGATCACATACGAAAATGGTAGGGTTACACAGTAGGATTCTCTAAAATATTTTCTCTGCTATGTTATAACAATAATTTTTTGAGAATAATTTTGTTTTTTAAAAAAATATTATTGTTTAGTTTTTTTGTTAAAAAAAATTTATCTCACTATATTTATGTTATCAAAATCACTAAAAAATTTTACTTGTTTAGGCCACACCAATATTTAATATAACAGAATTATTGCTGGCAAGGTTTCAAACCAGTTACCTTCACATCACTGAGTCTTCACAGGCATCCTTCACATCATGTAGTGAGTTAACACTACACCCATCTACTTCAATTCTACCTCTACCTAGAGTGAGGGTAATTTTAATTTTATTGAATAAAGAGATGTATATTAAAAACAATGATCATAAATTTAAAAATAGAATTAAATAAATAGATAAATATAAATTCAAATTTAGTTGTCTATGGTAAGTTTTAGAGTTATTTTCTAGGTATTTTTTTTGGTTAATTTTTCATAAATTGAACATTAATTTCTTGGAAAGTTTGAATTGTGAACTTTGCACAATCAAAGTGATATATAAGATTTATAGAGGGCTAAATCTATCTGTGCATTCAAATAAACATTTTGAACAATAAATAATCACTACATGACCAAATTATTATTTCACTAAATTTTAACAAAAAAAAATCTAAAAATTAAAATACTTAAGCTAGACATTTTAAATTTATTTATTGTCAAGAAAAAAACTTTCTAATTCTCCATATAAATCACATTAAATAATATTAATCAAAAATAAATTTACTTAAACAAAATTATCATTCTAAATTCCATTAAAAATATCAAATAAAAATAATGAAAATTTAAACCAATTTATGCCTTTGAATCCTAATCACTATAATTATGTTTGAAATTAAGTTTTAATTATTTAAGATTTAAACCAAATTATCCCTTTAATCCTAATCACTCTAATTATGTTTGAAACTAGTTTTAATTATTTAAATGTTACCAAAAAAAAATTCCTTAACCTTGTTAATAATAGGTCAATCATATTAAATAATATTAGTCAAAATTCAAATAAAAAATATTATCATCTTGAATTCTATCGAAAAAACAACGAATAATAATATTCTAGATTTAAAAGAAATTATAACCTTAAATACTAACCACAAAAATTTTCTTAGCTTCAATTATTTGATGGTTAAACATTCGTATGTTTCATTTTTTGTGAATGTACTTTCAGATCCAGGATTATAACGTATCTACATTGATGTAGCATTGTGTTTTGTCTCTGCAAACCCAAATATACACCGCCATGATTTTAGAATATGAAGTAACCAGATTGGTTAATGCAATGAGTACATGTTCAACACCCGTGAGAATGCAATGAATGCAACAGTATACAGTAAACAAAAGTGTGTTTCTGTATGTGAGTTATAAAGTCTTGGACGATCGCTTTGGACGATGGCTACACAACAGTTGACAAAACGGTACAACAGAAAGTTACAGATTGCGATAAGTTGGAATCGTCTCAGGACAGCAGAAAAGACAAAGAAGGATGCTGGGCAAAGCGTAGAAGAGTCCAGCAGTAGGCCAAGCAGCAGTAGGTCCGTTGTTCGCCACCATGAAGTTGTACGTTCGCATGGACAGTCACCATTATAATTAAACTTTGGTATCTTCTGCAGAGATTTCCAATTTTTCAAAACTGGTTGAATTTGATGGTGTGTTTATATAGTAAATCACTGTCTAACTTTGGAATCTTCTACACAGATTTCAAAATTTTCAAAACTGTGTATCAACAATGAAATCTTGTTTAATGACGTGTTTATATAGTAAATCAACGTCTAACTTTGAAATCTTGTACACAGATTTCCAAATTTTCAAAACTGTGTAACAATAATGAAATCGTGTTTGATGAAGTGTTTATAAAGTAAATCATTGCCTTGCTGGATGTTTGAAGATGGTGTGTCCAGCTAGTAAATTATTATGGTGTTTGTTTAAAGTGTATTCACATGGTAAATCATCATTGTCATTATTATTTACATAAATTTAAAATATGCAAACAGTTTTATCCATATATAAATTTAGAATATACAGACAGTTTTATCCACGGATCGAATTAAAAAATGTACAGTCCACTTAAGTTTACACAGTTCTACTTTTACAAGCTTTGTTTTGTTACTGATATTCATTTTTTCTTGACATTGCCATTATGACAGAAAACAATATAGAAAATATACAGTTTACTTAAGTTATATACAGTTTTATTTTTATAACATATAACAGTTTTATTTTTATAACAATATCGGGTTGTATTATTATAACAATGTCTGGTTGTATTAAAATGGTAATTGTTTTTATATTATTATGATAAAATAATAACAATAATTCTTAATTTATGATATCTTTTACTAAACTTTAAGAAGATAAAAAATTATTTGGAGGAATTTTTTTCTAAAATTATCATAATGTTTGTAAATTATAAAATGAAGAAAGTTAATATTGCTAAGTTATAAAGTGAAGACAGTGTAAAAAATATTTTGAAATTTAAATTAATATAAATATATGCTCCAAAATATGATAGAGTGATTTTTATTTTCACAATCTTAGTGCCAGAAAGATGACACTCTTGTTAAGTCAAGAGTTGTGTATATTTTAGAATTGGAAAGAACTTCCAAATTGAATAATTTTAATTTTCAACATCCAACTTTAAATTGGGTGAAAAATTAACTTCACTCCTATGATATTCATAACAATGCCACAAGCAATAAACCATTCTTTTTAATTCAATCAATGAATTATAGTTTTAAAGCCTCATGGCATGAGGAATGGTGTTTATTCAAGATTCTATGGTGAGATTGTATTGTAGCTTAAAATTAAGTTGGAGCACTTATCATGCAAATTCAAAATTATGATTAGTATCTAATAACATTAAATAATAATAGAAATTTTTTTATTTGAAGCCTTGGTCTTGTAACTAAGAATTAAGAAAAAAAATATACATTATGGTAAAAGATAAGATGAAAATGAATGGAGTTTTGATGGCTGAATTCAATTCGCATGTATATTTTTGTTTGATGCCTATCTATTTTTACCATCTATTTAATTTGTATGGAAACCTAATCATATGGTGTTTTTGGAATTGCCAACACTCAATTTCAATGGGGAGCTCATGAGAATTTGTTCTTATTTTAGCAATATATAATTGGGTCCATCAATTCCTTATAATATCTAAACTTTTTCAACACAATCATGCATATCATAACATTATACATTCTAAAAATTGATCTCCGGATGGCTCGCTCTGGCGATCCCGCGCCCTGCTGCGCCTCTGAACTGACCCCTCTGCGTGCCTGCGCCTGGCAGCGCTGCTACTAGGCTGCATCCTCCCTCTGCTGATCCCCTTTACGCCTGGGGCCTCCTGCCCTCTCTTTCCTCTGGGCCTTCTGCCCTCCCCACCCTCTGGACCTCCACTGGAGCGCCATTTGCGCTGCTGACCTAGCCCGCAATGGATCCTCCCTTTCAGGATCAGGAAGATCTAGAGAAGTCTTTTGCTTCGCTCATCCCAGAGAACACCTCGGAGAAAATCCATCCTACAGCTTCAAAGTTTATCAAAAAACTTGATGAAATCCCATAAGTCTTGCTCCCTCCAGCACTCCCGAGGAGAGTTGCTGTTGCCTTGGCAGAACATGGCTTGGCAGGCCAGTTCACGGGACTTTGGCCTTCTCCCCGCACAGTCCAACGTTGGGTAGAAAGGAATTGGAACTCGATGGTCCAAGGAAAGATAGCAATAAGGTTCTGTGGGAGGGCGTTTTTCACCTTCCTCTTCGAATCAGTGGAGGATCGTAATCTTATCTTTAGAAATGGCCCTTACTTTATGGATACCAGAGGCATTAACCTCAACAGATGGACCCCTGACTTCGATCCTGAGATGGATGTCCCCAACGCTGTCCCTGTTTGGGTTCGCCTTCCCCAGCTGGCTCTCCACTGCTAGGGAGATGAATCGGTGAAAGCCATCGGGAACGCTATTGGGAAAATATATTGACAGATCGGAACCAAAGGATAACATGCACGCATGTGCACGGATATGTGTAGAAGTTGATCTGGGAAAAGGGTTACCAGAAGCAATCAAACTTAAAGTCAACCAGTGGACGCACATACAGCAAGTGGACTACGAGTAGCTGTCTTTCAACTGCAAGGTATGTCATGAATATGGGCATTTCGCTAATAGATGCAGTAAACCTAAATCAATAGATTCTGTTAACAATGTTGAAGCTCCTGAAGAAGCATGGGAAATAGTCAAGAAGAAAAAATCAAACCCCCCTCCAGGAGCATCCTAAAGCCCCCCTCTGAAACCCCCATTCCCCCCTCCCAACCCTCCGGATCTGGCCCTTCCTTCCCTTCTTCCTCCAATCCTTTCGAATCCCTGTCTGCAGAGGGTCCGCCTTCCCCTCCCCCTTCCTCAGAGGCCCCAAGGAACTCCTACCTCCCCCCCCCAGACCTCCCCTCCCCCAATAGTTGGAAGAATCCTAACTAGGAACAAGTCGAAGGAAAACATTACCTCCACTGACCCTCCTAGAAAAGTGGGAAGGAAATCAAACAAAGAGATAAGGGATGAGATTGCTGCAAAAGAAATGGCCACAGGGACCCAACAGCCAATGGATACATATCTAGATAAGACCAAAGGAAGTGGACAGAAGATGAAAGAGAAAAGCTAGGCCTACAATAAACAAAGTAAATGATGATTTTGGTCTCTTGGAATTGTAGGGGGATGGGCTCCTCCCTAAAAGCTAATGCAGTCCGAGACCTTCTAAAATCAAAACATCCAGACTTCCTCCTACTCCAGGAGACGAAAATCACTGAACAGGAATTTCAAAACAGCATGAAAAGAAGCAGAAGTTATGAAGGAATAGCAGTGAGCGCAGTGGGAGCCTCGGGAGGAATAGGGACAATTTGGGACAAAAACAAATTGAAACTCAAAGACTGCAGGCAGAACAGATGGTGGACAAGACTAGATATGCAAAACATAACCATGAAAGAAGAATACACAATATATAATGTCTACGCTCCCCCCCACTTTAGAGAAAAAGCCTCTTGCTGGGAGTCAATCACCGCAGATCTAATGACTGCCCAGGGAAGGAACATCTTCCTGGGAGGAGATTTGAACTTAATAAGGAATGCGGAAGAGAAGATGGGAGGGAATTTCTTTGCAGACCCCTCAAGAGAAGCATTAGAAGAAATCATCCAAGCTCACAGTCTAGTTGACATCCCACCCCAAAATGGGCGTTTCACATGGTCAAATAAGAGAACAGGCAAAAATAACATAAAAGAGAGGCTGGATCATATCTTGGCACAAGAGAGAATCGTGGCTAACTTCTCAAGGACACAAAGCACAATTATCCAAGGCTATATATCATACCATAAACCAGTGGCATTGCATTTGGACAAAGGGAAAAACATGGGACCGATTCCCTTCAAGTACAACAGAGCATGGGACAGCAGCGAAGATTTCAAAAACTTGATAAAGGATCACTAGGCAATAGACATTTCGGGATCCCCTCATTTCATCTGGGAAACCAAGCTCAAGCTCCTCTGGACAACCATCAAGCAATGGGCAAGGAAATACGCAATAGAGGAAGGGAAAAAAAAATCAATCTCCAAATGAAACTAGCACAGTGGAACCAAGAAAAAGAAAGTGCCCAAGACACAGAAGAAGACCAAATGAAAGAAAATGAACTGTATATGGAGCTGTACAAACAGAACCGAATGGAAGAGGAAGAGCAAAGGCAGAAATCACGATGCCTTTGGCTCAAATCAGGAGACAAAAATACCTCTTTTTTTCATAACAGCCTCAAACTAAGGCGAGCAGGGAATAACATTGAAAGAATAACAGTTGAGGGAAGAGTCCTAGCAGAACAAGTGGAAATTAAGGAAGCAGCGTCCCGACATTTTCAAACTCTTCTAATAGTTGATCCACATTACTTGGAAAACCCAGATTTCCTCAATATAATTGAGAACAAGATCTCAAAAGCCCAAAATGCAGATTTGGACAAGGAGATCACGACGGAGGAGATAGAATGGTCAATTCACAGCATGCCCTTGGACAATGCTCCAGGCCCTGATGGTTTCACAGTGGCCTTTTACAGAACCCATTGGGAAATTATCAAGAAGGATTACATCAGAATGGCAAAAAACTTCTTCACAAAATGCAAAATGGGCAGCAACATTAAATCCTCCCATCTAGCTCTTATCCCTAAAGACCCCAACCCTCAAACTTTTGATAGATTTCGCCCTATATCCTTGTGTAATGTCTCCTACAAAATCATCACAAAGATCTTCGCAAACAGGCCTAAAAAAATCCTCCCTTCCCTCATCTCTGAGAACCAAGGAGGCTTCGTCCCTAGGAGACATATAACAGATAATGTCATTCTCATTCAGGAGGCAATCGACAGTAGCATATCTAGAAAGGAAAGGGGCATGATCATCAAGCTTGACATGGCGAACGCCTTTGACCGGTTTAACCATTCATTCCTAGAGGCAGTTCTAAAGAATTTTGGTATCTCTGAGTACTTCATCAGCAGGGTCATGGAATGCATTTCCTTCAACTGGACAGCTCCCCTCATTAATGGTAGGCCCTGCAATGCCTTCAAAAGTTCAAGAGGCTTGAGCCAAGGATGCCCGCTATCTCCCTTTCTCTACATTATCATGGCTGAAACTCTAAGCTTTCATCTAGAGAATAAGCGTAGGTTAAAGGAAATAACAGGGGTAGATATAGTCCGAGGAACCAAGGGGATTAACCACTCCCTTTTTGCTGATGACACTCTGTTAATTGGAGGTGCCTCAATCCTTATGGCCCGGAGGTTCAAGAAAACATTGGACCTCTTTCTCCAAGCTTCTGGAGGTAAACTAAGCAACAACAAGTGCATGATCTACACTTGGAATGTCCCAAGATACATAACCCAGAGAATCTCTATAATCATG
>APFE031702313.1:125535-146644 GCA_000404065.3 Pinus taeda
TTTTTATTAATTATATTATAATTACTTGGGATGTGGAAACACCCCTCATCATAAGCTTTATAGTTATGAACTAAATCATGTTGACTATCACTGGATCCACCAAGCATTTTAAATGTCATTTGGGTGCTCTCTCTTTCTCTCTAGTGGGGCAACATTTAGTCATGACCTCAAGGTTCTTAGTCTATTCTTTATTTAGCATTGCATCACTTAAACAGGGGAATCATTTTCCATTTGTGACATTTGGGATATGTAGCAACTCCATCCACAATCCACCTTCACCTTGCTACATGGCACTCTCATTTGGGAAACATCAATTTGTGAGTTGAAAATTTGCCAACTTATGGAAGTTGTATAGTCTCAAGTTCCACAACATTGCAGTGTGGGTGATATCTTTCCTTCAAGAATTTTCCTTCCATTTCGAATTCTTTCTACCTTTGTAGATTAGTGAGGTTCTAAGGAGCTCTCATGCTCAATATTATTTATTTGTAAATGGATCATCTATGTCATAAGAATTGTCACTCAAAGTTCCCTTAGTGTTTTTCCCCTGACTCTTTTGCCTCCTCTGGTATTGCGTCTCTTTCCCTATCCTCTAGACTCCTTCCAAATATTATTGACTCAAATTGGATGACTATATTGTGTCTCATCCATATCAATTCATTTAGAGTGGAAAAAGTGGAGGAATCAGCTCATAGGACGATTTTTACCAGCAAGATTGAGTTTGGCAAAACAAGGTTTGAAACCTTCCCGGAGCATTTTGAGTCATCAAATGACATTTTATTGGGGTAGAATTTGCCACATTTGTGCAACAACTTTTCATGCTATTCTACACATGGAGATCTTTGCAATGGCGCAAGAAGCACATCAGTGAGAGTTCTAATGCAAAAGTTATGCACTCAGAAGTTGACCTTCGTATTTTTACACTTGTAATTTGTGAGGATGTCGCATCAACCCCCATTATTCATGGAAAAGGGACTAGCCACATGTTTGTGATGTAAAAAACTCTATGTTGTAGCTCTTGGTACGATTTGATGTAGTCAAAATTAACCACTAATAAGTTATCAAGTTGTGCTATAACTGGACCACTAGGAGGAAGTGGCATGCCAAGAGAGATAGGAGGTATAGCACACAAAGAAAACTTGTACACTGTAGCAGCCCACAGGCCACATACATTACTTCTTTGTACTTGCACCTTTATTTTCTAGACACATAAAGAGAGTAAAGCGACCTCACCTTGTAATTGGGTTTTCTCCCGAAAGAGTTTCCTAAAGCATATATTGTGTCTTATGTGTGTGTATGAGCTCTATTTTATCGTTTTCTATTTTCTACATAATTTTCATTCGCATGCATGCAATAATTACAGTAAAATCCATAGATCTATAAATTTAATAAAACTGTAGTAGTGTATAACTTCATATTTTTAATATAATATTGTCATATTTGTTGTGATAAACTGTCCACTGGAATATCCACGTCATTTTACTCCCTACCTATGCACTCCCTTTCCTAGAATCCCTAGCGTGCCTCTAAACTCAATTAGTCCACACCCCCTAAGACCTTGGTAGTTGGACTTGTCTTCATTTGGTTTTCTTATCACCTCGTTCTCGTATTCCACTCTGTCACTATGGTCATGGAAAACATCTCCTTGTGGTGGTTTTTTTTGTCAGTGGTGAACCTTCTCTTCATGCTCCTATAATATGGTATCTTCATAGAGTTTATGTTGCTTCTTTCTCCCCCTCTCTAGTGACTACCTCATTTAGTTTCTCTAACCCTTCCCCAATGCCTGGTCAATGAGATTGCGTGTGCAAAGGAGTGGCCTATTATCAATAGAGGGCCTGATCGAGGAGGATTGATCCACGTGGATTGATCCAAGAGGATCTGGGAGGATGGATCTAGGAAGATCCACGAGGACTAATCTAGGTGGAGCTCTAAAGTACGAGTGGAATGGTAAAAAGCCTTAAAACTCAAAGTGGCAGAATCTCGGTAAAATTAGCATCAGATCAAAGTGCTCATCATCTTGATTTTAATGATGTGAATGACACTCAAATCCAAGCTCATATGAAGAAGTTAGAGCAAGTAAATGTACAAGTTTGACTTAGACAGGTGGTAGAGAAAATGGCATGGCGGGATTCTTCAGTGAATGCAAAAGCACCAAGTGGCAAGCCACTATTGGCCCCGTAATTCACTCATTGTAGAATTTAGAGGGTCTGTAGTTAAAGAATCAGTGCCTAGCAGTCACTAGGTTGCGATTGTGATATTGCAATAACAGATCAAAGGTGGGTTGGTGGCTACAAATAAATCCCTGAGCAAGGAAGGGTTGTAATGTGATAATCACATATCACACATCATAAGGAACAATTGTAAAGAATCAGCCTTGAGCAGAGCCGGAGTGCAATGCGACACACACATCATGATCTAGGAATCTTTTGCTTATAGTTGTATTAAAGAATCACATGTAGAAATTGCATCTTGACCATAGAAATCTAATGTGCACATGAGAGAAGAAGAAAAAACACATAAATCATGAGAAGAAGACAACAACACTTGATAACGGAGTTCGTCCATCTTGGAATATGTCTCCGGGCCCTTCTCGACCAATGGGGAGGCCTTCATTCATTAAATGTCATGAAAAAAGAGAATATAATCATCAGTTACATAAAAGGAGTCTTATACCTCCATTTTGGAAAATGACTGAGAAATGGATAACTCATATGGAGAAATGGATAGCGCCACTGCATTCGTGGTCTCGAGAGGGGCTGAAAACATATAATATTTGTCCAATTTAGACAAAATGCACTTTCACCCCTCCTACATTGCTTCTGCCTCGAACTGCGTGCCAAAAATCCTCTCTCCCGCTATTTTTTTCATTCATCGAGCTTTTATAACACTCTTTTGTTAGAGCCGCACTTTAATCAAGGGTTGGCTTTGTTTATAATAGAAACCCTTTTATCGAAAGGATCGGCAGGCCGACCGTCCGACCTTTCTATGCAACAAACCCTTTAAAATAGACCTTTTCTGTTCATACACAAATACATGCAAAAACACTAAAAAACCAAAAATCCCGGACATCAAATTTTATCAAATCAAGTCCATAAACCCATCGTGTCTGGCCCTTTATCGTTTTCGGTATATCGTGTTGTCAATGGCCCATGTCAAGAGGAATTTCTGATCGCCGATCACTGATATTGTCGATCCCCGATTACCGATATCGCCAATATCGGCGTGTCACTATCAACATATCGCATCACTACAGCCCAAGGGTCCTGGTCTTATACCTTGGGCAGTGTCAGCCCAATCTGTCGATCTGATTGCTCCATCACTGAAATCATCGTCACCTACCTTAAGTCACCAATATCTCCCATCGCTTGCCCCCAATTGCGATTAGCAAAGATCATTGATCGGGGGTTCCTCTACCCTTGCCTGAAGCCCTCCTTTTGACACCTCCAATTCCAATTTTCCTTTCAAAGGCTTAAAACCCATTATTTTTGAAGATATGCCTCCTTTTTCAAAGGAACAAAGGTAGAGTCTTTTGGCAATAACTTCATCATCTGAAGTCCATTTAAGCCCATTCAAGTTGCAGTAGATTCAGAATGAAAATATCTATGCAACGGGACTATTTCTAGAAGCGTCCTCAGACATTCATTTTCCATTGCTTCTACAAGTCAATGAAAAAATTTGACTTCTTCTATCTCCTTCATTTGGACTTGGATTGGAGTGTCGTTCGCACCATTGGAATCAAGGCAACGAGCACTTCGATCTGATGTCAAGATACTTGCCTTTATACCACTTTGAATTTTGAGCTTTTCCCATGCCACTGCGTCTGAAGATCCACCTTGATCAGTCCTCCCCACTAAAGAGCTTTTGGACCCCAAAAGCATTAGCATGATGTCTGAATCGATACTTCCAATCACGTGCACGTGAAATCGGTACATTCTTGCAATCATGCACACCACACATGACTCAAAAAGCCCTCCCTGCCAAGAGTTCATAAAACACTCATTGGCTAAGGATTACATAAAAAGTAGTTAATGCCTCAAATACTAATAAGGAAATGCCAAAATATCATTGTTGCATCTTTGAAGTGATGGGAAACACACCATTATTTTTACATTTACTTGCGACGTATGATTTACAATGGTGGCCATAACAAGCTACTACCCCTAAAAAAACCAACTTAATAAAGCTGACCACCATGAATGGAGTTGATTTATCTGTGGAACATGTTCCTCTTTTGACTCCTCTAGCAATGTTTTCAGAGTGTGGAGTATCAGACATGATGTTTGTTGGTGTCCCTCTTGGTTGCAATGACCAGAATGATTCTTTCTCCTCCAAACTTTTGGGGCTGCCTTGGGGCACTTTCCTCTGGTGTTCCTTCGATAAGTGTTCATGGAGCCTTCACTATTGCTAGATTGTGAAGAAAGGATTCCGTCATCTGTCGTTGGTTGGTTACTGGATATCTTGGAGCTTTCCTCTAGCTCCTTTCTGGTGTATTCGAGTCTTGCATGGTGTGTCAACTCCTTGATTTTGATGGGGTTTATTATGCCTTGGCCTTTACTGTCGAGGCCCTTTCCTTGATACCCCATTTCTTTCAATATTTTGGACCCAATCCCTGTAGTATGTTTTTCAAAAGAATCAAATTCATCATCGGGAAAATCATATGAAATCAGAGAATTGCTTTTTATGCCCAGATGGCTATATTGCAGCTTTTCCAAGGCCTCATCCTTGGCTTGCAACTGGCATAGTAATCTTTGGTTTTCTTCCCTTGCCTCCTGTAGAAGCCTCCTTAACTCAACGTTCTCTGCTTGGGTGTGGTGGTTAATCTCCGCAAGTTCTTGGAGTCCTATTGCGGGGAGCGCCCTTTTCGTTATATCGGTTGAAATCCTTGATTCAGTGCCAGAATCAGACCCAAAATCTATGGGTCCTCCTGCCATTATCCCATGGGCTACAACCTTCAGCTCATCGCTGGAGTCGAAGCCCAAGTAAATGGGCCTACCCCATGTAAATCCTCTAGTTGTGACATTCTCGTATTCCCCTAACTTGAAATCTTGGCTTTGCTGCGTGGTGGCGACAACCTTTTGCTTCCCCTTTCTATCATTCCTCTGAGGTCTCAACTCAGGGTGCATCTTCCAGCAATTCTCTTCGTCATGCCCCTCTTTCTCACAATGTGTGCAAGAGCGCTTTTCTCCCCTTCTCTTAGCTACCGTGGTTATCTTTGAGTAGTCATCTTTTCACTATGTTCCCGTGTTTTTGAGATGAATGGCCTTTACACTGACCGAGTCTATGGTAGTAGGTTCAAACAATAATAATGAATGCCTAATGTAACTATGTAATGATCCAATATACTTAGTTACTACTTAATGTGTACCAAGGGCAATACCCAAATTAAGTGCTTTCTTTCTAAACTCTTCTGTAAAACTTTGAACATCCTGACCTCTGCCTTGCCTTAAATACTGCCAATTCATTAATTCTTTCTGCTTGTAACCCAAGGGATAAAATTGTTTCTTTAACATAGAAATGAAGTCAGGCCATGAGGAAAGAAGGTTACCCACATTCTTACTTCTTTTCAATCTACTCTCCCACCAGACAAGTGCGGTGTTGCTTAGCCATAGAGAGGTCAGCTGAATCTTTTCCTCATCCTCCACGATCTGCTAAATCCTGCAGTAGATCTCAGTTTTCCTAATCCAATTATTAAGATTTTCTGCATTACTTTCACCATTAAACATGGGAAGATAAAATTTGACATCTAATTTAAAGAAAGGTTTCTTGTGTACATCCCTTAAATTCCTATGATGGTGGAGATGGGAGGGAAAAGAAATTTCACTTGTGGAAGGAGAAGGAGGTATAACTCCTCCATCATCTTCGTGTACCGAACCTTGTCCTTCTGGAGTTCTTTTCTCTGCACTTTCAAGTTTTTCAAGTCGTTAGAACAACTTCTGAACGCAATTTGCCATTGTGTATAATGTCTTGCAGAAGCTTTCCTCTTCTTCATAATGAGCCTCATCATCTGCCATATCTCTCCTTCGATGTGCACGCCCCACTTCGGGATTGAAAGGCTCTAGTTTCCCTTCGCCTCTTCTGAGCCTATTTCTTGTTAGCATACAAACATGCAATTCACATCTAAAAAGACATGCTCTGATACCACTTGATCTAGGAATATTTTACTTATAGATGTATTAAAGAATCACATGTAGAAATTGCAGCTTAACCATAGAAATCTAATGTGCACATGAGAGAAGAAGAAGAAACACATAAAGCATTAGAAAAATACAACAAGACTTGATAATGGAGTTCGTCCAACTTGGACTACATCTCCGAGACCTGCTTGATCAATGGGGAGGCCTTCATTCATTAAATGACATGAAAAAAGAGAATACAATAATTGGTTACATAAAAGGAGTCTTATACATCCATTCTGGAAAGTGGCTAAGAAATGGAGAACTCAGATGGAGAAATGGATAGCACCACCGCATCCATGGCATTGAGAGGGGTTGAAAAGATATAAGATTTGTCCAATTCAGACAAAATGCAATTTCACCCCTCCTCCACTGCTTCTACCTCGAACTGCGTGACAAAAATCCTCTCTCCCCCTACTTTTTTCATTCATCCAGCTTTTATAACACTCTTTTGTTACAAGCACGCTTTAATCAGGGGCCGGCTTTGTTTATGATAAAGGTCATTTTATCGAAAGGATCGGTAGGCTGACCATTTGACCTTTCTATGCAACAAACCCTTTAAGATAGCCCTTTTTTGTTTATACACAAATACACATGGAAACACTAAAAAACTGAAAACCCTGGACTTCAAATTTTATCAAATTAGGTCCATAAACCCATCGGGTCTGGCCCTTTATCGTTGTCAACATATCGTGCTGTCAATGGCCATTTCGTGGGGAACAGTCGATCGCCGATATCACCGATCACTGATATCGCCGATCGCCGATATTGCTGATATCGGTGTATCGCGATCAACATATCACATCACTATGGCCCAGCGGTCCTGGTCTTATACCTTGGGTGGTGCTGACCCGATCTGACGATCTGATCACTCCATCGTCAAAATTTTTGTCACCTGCCTTAAGTCACCGATATCGCCCATCACTTGCCCCCGATTGTGATTAGTTAGAGATAATTGATTGGGCGTTCCTCAACCCTTGCCTTAAGCCTACCTTTTGACTCCTCTCATTGCGATTTTACCTTTTAAAGGCTTAAAACCCCTTTTTTTCAAAGAGATGTCTTCCTTTTCAAAGGAATAAAGGCCCAGTATTTCGGTGATCACTTCATCATCTGAAGTCCATTTCGGCCCATTCAAGTTGCAGTAGATTCAAAATGAAAATATCTACGCAATGGGACGATTTCCATAATCATCCTTGGACTTTCATTTTCCCTTGTTCCTGCAAGTCAACCCAAAACTTTGACTCGTTCTATCTCCTTCATTTAGATTTGGATTGGAGAGCCATTCGCACCGTTGGAATTAGGGTGACGAGCACTTCGATCTGATGTCAAGATACTTACCTTTCTGCCACTTTGAATTTTGAGCCTTTCCCAGGCCACTGTGTCTGAAGAGCCACCTGGATCACATCACTAAGTGCAGAGCCCCATGCATGTAGTATTAACCTTAGGTCCACCAATTGCAATAATTCCTATTTCTTGAATGCGATACAATATAGGGTGTGGTTTTTAAAACTTGTTAGGTCCACCAGTTCGTAGATCGCAATTCGCAGTGCTCAGCGACTCGCTATGAAAATCACCTCAACCCCAGCCGATTGTGACTTGTCATATTCTGTTGGATCTGATGGATTATGTGTTGCAGTTGATAGCCCGTTGGGTCTTCCTTTATCATAGATCGTTTATCATCAACGATTCATGTATGTTCATTGGTTTAAATATTAAAGTGTCAATTCTCTATGTTAAAACTGTCAGTTTAAGGATTAATGTGTGGTTAAGAAGTTAAGGATAAAATAATGTGTAGGAATTTCTCTCTGATGGATTTTATGTGTCAAGAATGTAAACACTCATGAGTTGTTTTTGGACGAATATGGCGATTGTTGAAATGGCCTATTAAACTTGTCATTTGTTAAAACTTACCAGGTTGTGAAGGATCCTACCCACCAACATATAAATTGGGCTATCCACTTAGCGAGAAGGGAGGGGGAGCAACATGGAGTAACATTGATTTACAGAGCATAGTAGTGGCACATGCTCCTTACAGGTGGCCAAAACCTTATGTCATAAATCATAAGGTTTCGAGAAGGTGCAAAAATCCCTTTTATCAGAATTGGGTGTTTGGATAGGCGATTCTCCATGATGTTTCGTGAGGAAGTCAATAGTGATTTTTATTTCTAGAGTGCGTATGAGAAGAGAATAGAGGAGGAGAGAGAGAGAGATCAAAGAGTGATGCGTCACCCACATCTTCTAGTGCTTATGCGTCATATTCATCGCTCTCCTCGAATGAGGAGATTAACTAGAAACTTCAAGAAGAGAATGTTGAATTAAGAAGGTTACCGCGAGAAGAGAAAGAGGAGAAGTAGTGATTGTAGCTTTAGTTGCAAACCATAGACAAGGCCCTGGAATAATTTTAGCACAATGAATAGAGTCTTCAAGAAGAGCTTGCTGAATTAAGGAGGCTTCTATAGAAAGAGAAAGAGGAGAAATAAAGGTTGTTATGCCATCTACAAGCTAAGGGCAAGGCCTTAGAAAAGCTACAGTGTGACCCCCATGAGGTAAAAAAATATTCTTCAACTCTGTGTATTGTTCCTGGTGATGATTTCCCCATTTTTTAAAACCATACTACAGGAATCAGGTCCAAACTATTAAAGGGAATCGGGTATTAGGGAAAGGGCCTCACGTTAATGGCTACGACATCATAAACCCCATCAAAGTAGCAAAATTACCTTGTCAGGCAGGACTTGGGTATGTCATGAAAGCGGTTGGGGAATGCACCAAAACAACCATTGAACCACCAAGGATAGACAATGATAAGCTGTCATCAGTTCTTTCCAAATCAATAGTGGAGGTAAAAGATGTTGATTTCTCTTTATTTTCATATTCGCATAGTATAATTTTTCTAGGAAATGTGGAGATACCCATTACAAGGAAAAACATGAGACTCCTTACTAAGATATGGTACAAGGAAGAACAAGGGCTTGGTGTTAATGGCCAAGGCACAACTCAGCCATTGGAGGTTGAGGAAAGACCTTGATTCGCAAGGTTGGGGTGCACTAGAGGACAATGCTCAAAGATGTCACAAGCTTCCACGACATTGTTGAAACTATCGAGGAAAGAGCATGATGGGAAGACATCACCATCAACCTATGGTAGTATGCATTGCAGAGAAAGAGGTGAGGCAAGCTCTCATTCCCATGATCGTACCAGAGACTAACAAGAAATGTATACCTAGTCTCAGTGTTCTAATTTTCATTTTGATTACAACCATATTGTTAATAATGAACGAAAATCATGGCATAGAAGAACTTGCAATTTTTTTAGATTGCATAACCATGTGTTTTTTGAGTGCTAGAGGAGAATAGCAACACAAAAAAGGATGAGGCATGAAAGACCCTCTCAACAATAGGTAAGGAAGAAGGTAAAGCAGATCTAGAGGAAGAAGGCTTATTGTAGTCATTACAACAAAGATGGTGATCAAAGAGCCATGTGTTGTAGGCTCCGTTGAGAGCAGTGTCGCAAGGACAAAGCATCCGTGCATGATCCAAGAAGATCAGTTGTTCGACGAGTGTTGGGTGTGGAGCCTGATTATCTTCTTTATTTAGAGTTATTGCCACATTAGACCCTAGTTTGTAATGTGGCGGCAATGCCACCCATAAAATGTATGCTATAAGGGGCGTCCACGGGGGGCGATTGTGATCTTTGGGAGCCCCCCCTGGTCGGGGATCAGGGGAAGTGCCCTCAAAGCTAAAAATAGATGTAAAATTCCCTTCTAAAATTTTGTAATTTCGTAGTCAATCCAGGTCATTAATTAGGAGGAGATCTGATGGTAGAAGTTATGTTTAATTTAGGGTTTTCTGCACTGAAAGGCAACCCCTCTCTATATATGATGGAATTGTATAGCCTGTATATAGATCTGTATTCTGAGTGAGAAAGGGAGAGGAGATTGTGTGAGAGGAAGAGGGAATTACAATGGATCTATTGTAGGTTGTTTCTCTTCAGTTTGTTGGATATAAAAAAGGAAGGATTGGTTGTCTCTCCATGGACACAGCCCAAATTGGGTGAACCATGTATATCTGTGCCTCTCTTGTTGTTAGGCCCCTATAATACTAGTGATTCCCCCATTACTATTGTCGTTGTATCCCTTATTATTATTATTGTGCCCCTATTGTCCCCATATTGTTATTATTATACCCCATAAAATCCCACTATTGTTATTTTTGTGCCTTTATATTATTATTGTTAGATCAGCTTTGGTTATATTGTGACCCCTTAGACTCCTATATATAGAAAGGAGGTTTTTCATTTAAATTATCTAAGAATTGTTCATTTGTGTAATGTAAAGGAGGTTCCCCCCTCGAAGAGGCTTATTTCTAAGGAGTTTATCTATCTTTTCTATCTTTCTGTGAGTTGGTTTCATAACATTTTGTATGAGAGCTTTGGATTCTATGGTTCCACTACTCCAAACAGGCCATCATGGAATTTACGCTATAACTTGTTTTCTGCAATGTTTTAGAAGCTCAAGAAAAAACCCATTTCAGATGAAATCGTTCTGAACTTCGGGTCTAAATTTCAGAGCTTGTTTTGGTATATTTTTGGAGATAGGATCTGAGGAAGTTAAGGTTTTTTCAGACTCCTGAATTACATTCCAAATAGGTGACCTTGGGGAAATCATCATAACTTTCACTCTGTGCATCAGATTGAATTTTCGTAAGAAGTTGTAGAAAGAGTACAGACTTTAGTTTGTTTGGGTATCATTTTCATAACCCAAGGTTGAAATAGTGACTCGCGAAATGTCATACAATTTAACTTTATTGATCTAGTCTATACTCAGGTCATCATGGGAGATTTAACATAACTCTTTGTTGGAGAATCAAATCTTGATCGGGCTTGTGGGGTTAGAAAGACTACTTAGACGGTTATAGTAGGAAGAAATTTTAGACCTTAGAGATCCAAAATTACAAAGATACATCAGATTCAATATCGAGCTCCTACAAAGTGAAAAACGATGTGGGTTTTTTTTTTTTTTGCATAGGCTTGGTTTGAACAATTAGTTTCAAGGAATTCAAAGGGCATAGTGAAGCATTATTATCAATAATTGATGCCCCGAAGAAAGAAAATGGAAACACCTAGTAAGCAACCTGAAAGATCTAGCATCACTCATGAAGAAGAGGAGAAATGCAACATGATATATCAAAATTATGAGACCAAGTGCAACAAATTTCGCTCACACAAAATGTAATAGACACTAAGATGGAAGAATTGAAGATAAATTTGAATAAGCTTCTACAAGAAATTGTTACTAATGGTGAAAGGGTAGTAAACAAAACTCATGATGAGAACAAAAGAAATGTTAATCATGATTTCATAGACTATAATGTTGGATTGAAGACCCACCATGTTCCAAAAATAGATATGAGGAATTTTTATGGAAAAGATTCTGGAACATGGATACTACAAATGGAGAAATTTTTCAATCTCCGTAATGTGCGAAACACATGAAAGGTATGTATTGAAACTTTGTATTTAGAACCAAATAAGTTTGTATGGTGTTGATGGCTTTTCTCTCATAAACAAATTGTCACTCGGGCAATTTTGATGGAAGAAATGATAGCACATTATGAGGATACAAAAGCAACACCCTTTTTAGCCAATTGTTAAATCTCAAACAAAAGGGTTCAATGATGGAGCACATTGAGGACTTCCAAAAATTGAACATAAGGGTAAAATATATTCCATAGGAGCATAGGATTGATGTGTTCATAGGGACTTTAAAAGATAATATCCAACATGAGGTTCACCTTTGGGAACCTGATTCATTGGAGAAGGCATTTAGGTTAGCAAGAAAAATGGAAAGAAAAATTATGGAAACTAGGAGCCCTAGCACTCACAACTATAAAGATGGAAGTGTTGTTGGCCGTAGCCTTCCACAACCTGCAAGGTTGACACCACAACAATTGTAAGAAAAAAGAGCAAAAGGGCTTTGTTACAGTTGTGATAGAAAATACACTAAATGTCAGAAGTGTGCTGAGAAGAAATTACTTTACATAGATTGTGAAGAGGAGGAAGAAAACGAACAAGAAACGTCAAAAGAAGAGGATATACACCAAGAACAAACCCTAGAAAAAGAAAAAATGAATCCAACCATATCTTGTAATGCATTGGCTGGAATTACCACCCCTCAAACTATCAAGATAGGAGGGCATATCAAGAAGAAAAAGGTAATAGTGTTGATTGATTTGGGAAGTACCCATAATTTTATTCAGTGTAAGACAACCAAGGTATTGAATTGCTCCTTATATCCAGCACCAAAGTCTCATGTGATGGTTGCAAGTGGAGGAACCATAAATTTCTCAGGAAAGTGCCATAATATCAAGCTAACCATGGGAGAATATGTATTGAATAGCCCAACGCTTTCCATTGCAATGGGTGGTGCTGATGTTTTACTAGGAATCCATTGGCTACAATCCTTGGGTACAATAGCTTTCAATTTTCAAGAACCTTTCATGAAATTCTCTTCAGAAGGAAAGGAAGTTGAATTAAGGGGTATCACAGGGAAACCGAGAAAGTTAATCAGCTCTTTATGTGTTTTCTGTGTTTATATTTCTGCAATATATTTTATGTGTTCCATTTCTCTGTAATATATAATTTTCTAACAACCAATGAATGTGCCACAAGGAGATGACCCAATGACTTTTATAAGTGAGAGATTGTTCTTCTAGGTGTGGTAGAATGTCATGGCCTTATTTTTGCAAATTGCTGCACTTTAAACTGTAAAAGTGATGATGTGTTTTCCATCACTTGTTGCAGTAACAATGATGTTGGGCCTTATTTTGTGTTTCATTTTAAAATGTCAAAGTGTTGATGTGTTTCCATGACTTGTTGAAGAAACAATAGTGTTTGGCCTTATTTTTGTAAATCATGTGTTGTAGTGATGATGTGTTTTCCATCACGTGTTGAAGAAACAATGATGTTTGGCATTGTATTGATAGCTAGGGTATTGTTTCCATTTTTATGTAAACTTGACCAGAGAGTATTTGTTATAAACTCATGGAAAGTATGGGATTATTAGCTCATTTGTGGTCATATAGCGAAACATGTAATTTTAAAGATATTGTACTACAGATTTGCAGGGGATGCAAGGGTTGTCTCATCCCTTATGGCTCTAAAGGACAAAGGTGAAGGAGAAGGAAGGATGACCTATTAGGAAACTTGTGGTGCACACAATGTACAAAGCGCTTGCAAATTATTTAATGCTTTTCGAGAACCAAAAGCTTCTCTTAGTGGGGAGGATTGATCCAAGAGGATCTAGGAGGATTGATCCAGGTGGATCTCTAATGAACCAGTGCCATGGTAAAAAGGCTCAAAACTCAAAGTGGCAAAATCTCTGTAAATTTAGTATTCGATCAAAGTGTTCATCATCATCATTCCAACAATGTGAATGACACTCAAATCTGAGATCATATTAAGAGGGTAGATCAAGTCCAAGTATAAGTTTGACTTGGACAGGTAGCAGAGAAATGACATGGCAAGATTCTTCAGAAAATGGTGAAGTGCCATGTGGTAGGCTGCCATTGGCCCCACAGTTTGTTGAACGCAAAAGTCAAAGGGTTTGTGGTCAAAGAATCATCCCCCAACATTACCAAGAAAATAGTTTGTAGGAATTATTTTTCGATGGATTTTCTATGTTAAGAAGGCAAACACACATCATATGTCTTCAGACTAATATGTTGATTATTGAAGTGGCCTACTAAACTTGTCATTTGTTAAAACTTCCTATATTGTTAAGGATCCTGCCCACCAACATATAAATCGGGCTATCCACATAGCAAGAGGAGGAGGGGGAGCAGCAGGGAGCATTTTATATTTACAGAGAAGAGCAACAACTTCTACTCTTGGCACGTGGTTGGAACCTTACCTCAGAAATTAGAATGTTTTGTGAAGGTGCAAAAATCCATTTTATCGGAATTGGGCATTTGGATAGGTGATTATGCACAATGTTTCATGAGGAAGTTAGAAGTGTTGTATGTTTCTAGATATGGGCTCTCCATTTGCTATTTATCTTCCATATTGGAGGTATAAGGGTGTTTATGTAAAATTTGTTTGTACTTCTTCTCTTTTCATGTCATTTAATGAATGAAGACATCCCCATTATTGAGCAGGGCCTAGAGATGTAGTCCAAAATGGATGAAATTCATCAAATCTTTGTTTCTTGATCTCATGCGTGATTATGGCATTTTTCTCTTCATTTTATATCTTTATGTTCCATGGTTTTTAATTTCTCTATTATATGTAATTTAGTAATGCAACGATAGAAAAATAACTGTCTATTAGGGCCCACAAGGATATCACGTGTATGCATTATTGACCAGAGGAAATATCCTCTTGTTATCGTGACCTCACACTAAGGCCCATCCAAGAAGAGGTAGCTCATGCCAAGAGTGAAGGCTCCTCACATAGACTTAACCTCTCCAATTTAGATGTTCTTGCTGAGCTAGTAGATTGGGTACTAGAAATTAGACACGCTTGGGGAAAATTTAATCATGTTAGGTCCTTATAATACTAGTGATTCCCCCATTACTATTGTCATTGTAGCCCTTATTGTTATTATTGTGCCCCTATTGTCCCCATATACTTATTACTGTGCCCCATAGAAGCCCACTATTGTTATTATTGTGCCCTTATATTATTATTGTTATGTCGGCTTTGATTATATTGTGACCCCTTAGACTCATATTTATAAAGAGGAGGTTTAGTCATTTGTATCATCCAAGAATTGTTCATTTGTGTAATGTAAAGGAGGTTTCCCCCTCAAAGAGATTGATTTTGAAGTTGTTGATCTATATCTTCTATCTTTTTGTGAGTTGGTTCATAACGTTTGATATTAGAGCTTTGGATTCTAGCGTTTCGTTTCTCCAAATAGGTCATCTTGGCATTTTCGCTATAATTGTTTTCCTGCAAAGTTTCGAAAGCTTAAAAAAAACCCATTCTAAATGAAATCTCAATGATCTTTAGGTCTGACTTTTAGATCTTGTCTCGCTATATTTTCGGAGATATGATCTAAGTAAGTTAGGATCTTTGCAAGCTCCTAATTACATCCCAAACAGGCAACCTTGGTAAAATCATCATAAATTTCTCTCTAAGTATCAGACTGAAATTTCGTAAGAAGTTGCAAAAATAATATGGACTATAGTTTCTTTTGCATCATTTGTAGGTCCAAAGGTCGAAATAGTCACACATGGCACTTCATACAAGTGTGCTCTACCGAAAACGTGTATAAGAAGGGCATCTTGGGAGATTGGGCATAACGCTTTTTTGGCGAATCCAATTTTGATCAGACTTCTAGTGTTGGAAATAGGACTCAAAGGGCTACCATAGTTCGCAAGTTTAGATCTTGGAGATTCAAAATTTCAGAGAGACATCAGATTCAATATCGAACTCCTACAAAGTGAAAAAAGTGTATTGTTTTTTAAAAATTTGCGTAAGTTTGGATTGAAAATTTAGTTTGAAGGAATCCAAAGGGCATAGTGAAGCATAATTATCATTAATTTTTGCCTTGAAGAGACATAATGGAAACACCTAGTAAGAAACCTTAAATCTCTAGCATGACTCATGAAGAAGAGGAAGAAATGCAACATTATATATCAAAATTATGAGACCAAGTGTAACAAAGTTCATTCTCACAAAAGGTAATAGAGGCTAAGATGGATGGTTTAAAGAAAGGCATGGAAGTTAATATGGATGGCATGGAATATAATATTGATGGTTTAAATAAAGTCATGAAAGCTAAGATGAATGACGTGGAAGCTAAGATGGAAGGCAAAATAGAAGATTTGAAGACATATTTGATAGAGTTGCTAGAAGAAATGTTTACTAATGGTGAAAGGGTAGTAAACGAAACTCATGATGAGAAAAGAATAAATTTTAATCAAGATTTCATAGTCTCTAATTTTGGATTGAAGACCCACCATGTTCCAAAGATTGATATGAGGAAGTTTGATGGCAAGGATCCCGTAACGTGGATATTACAGATGGAGCAATATTTCGATCTCCATAATGAGAAAAACACACAAAAGGTACACATTGAAATTCTATATTTGTAACCAAATCAATTTTCATGGTATCAATGGCTTTTCTGTTGTAAACAAATTGTCACTTGGGCAATTTTTGTGGAAGAAACATTGTTTTAGGAAATTGATAAATCTCAAACAAAAGGTTTCAATGATGGATCACATTGAGGACTTCCAAAAATTGAACATAAGGGTAAATGATATTCCAAGGGATCATAGGATTGATGTGTTCATAGGTAATTTAAAGGATAACATCCAACATGAGGTTCGCCTTTGGGAACTTGAGTCATTGGAGAAGACCTTCAGGTTGGCAAGAAAAATGGAAAGAAAAGTTATGGCAACAAGCAAGCCTACCACTCACAAATATAAAGATGGAAGTGTCTTGGGAACGTGTTCCCCAAGAGCAGTTTTGGGGCTAAGAGCCCATGTTTTGGGATAATTTTGTAATAAAGTTGTGAAGTCTCTGCATTTTGTGGTCGGCTGTAAATATCAACCCATGGTCCGTGGACCATGGGATTTTATAAAAAGGAGCTAAGTAAGTAAGCTCTAAGCATTTAGTAGCAAGGTAGAGTTGAGATGGTTTCTACAGAGTGATCTAGCTTGGAGAAGTCTAAGTGTTTTTGGGTCTTAGAATAGGTAGAGGCTATGCAGCTGAGTGCGCAGAGGCCTAGGGTAAAAGTCCACAATTGAGTGCACAGACCCCTAAAATTGTGTGTGGAGGGTGGATAGAGTATGTATTAAATTGGAGACATCAATAAAGAGAAGGATTATGCAATTAATGTGTATTTAGTCTCTGTTAGTGCATATGATTGATGGGCCTCTAAGTTAGACATAAATTAAGGCCTGTGACCATCCTTCAACACATTAAACCTCTCTTTTTGCATTAGATAATTTACTTTTAACTTTAATATATTCATTAGGAAGGGTTATGAATAATTGAATATTTGTGCCTAATATTATTTATTTTTATGGAATATTACGAGAATGTTGGGCAGATTATGAAGAGTTGGAGGAGGAGATAACTTAGGGACTTGTTACCTACTACTTGAGGATCAATAATAAATAATAATTCAACAAGACATTATGGAATTATGGCTCAAATTGTGGAACTCCAATGATTGAGAAAATCTAGGAATATGTTCCACTAATCAAGGGAGCAGATCCACTAATCGAGGGATTTTGGTGGCAAAAGCTTCCTCCATCCATGGGGAATGATTCTTAATCATTTTTTATAAGTACCAAGTCAAATTTTCCTCTACGGAATGATTAAGAAAATCTAGGAATGTGTTCCTTGTTATTTATGCAAATTCCTAGCAATGGGGACTAGATCCACTAATCAAGGGATTTTGGTGGGGAAAGCTTCCTCCATTCATGGGGAATGATTGCTAATCATTTTATATAAGTGCCCAGTCTAATTTTCCTCTAGGGGGAGATTTTCATTAGTGTTATTATGGAGAGAGCTTCTCTTCTTGAAACTCCATTGTACTTTATTGCAAGGATGTAATTCTATTAACGAAAATAATGAAGATTGGTGTCATGTTCAACTTCTAAATCTTGTTCTCCCCCATAGGTATCTGATTTTCCTTGGGCTTGGCCATCCCAAGAACCTCAAAGCCCCTTTATATCATTTTCTTTCCTTCTTTTCATTGCTTGTTCACATGCATCTCTAGTTTTTATTTCTTTCTATTTCCGCATTTAGTATTAATGATTTCTCGTTGTAGGATTGAGTTAAAGGGTTGATGTAAGTCATTTTGTAGGATTAGAAGAATTATTTCATCCTTGGAAAAGCTTTTTAAGTTCATAATAATCATTGAGTTGCTTGGATTTGTCTTCTTATTCCGAAATCTAGATTTTTGGACCTCCTCTTTAACAAAGAACAATAAATTTCAGCTATTTTTTAGAGCATTCCAACGAGCTTCAATCGAATTGAATCCACTTGCATTAGATCAAAAAACATTATATTTCATAAAAAAAACTACCCCATTTCTTTTGCACTTGATTTGGTTAGGCATTTTTTAGATTTAATAGCTCACTAGTTCTAAAATTTTTAGACTTTCCACTAGTAATGTTTTTTATTTTTTTGCATGGGTTAACATAGGTCTTTTTGAATGATTCTGGAATAGGGACCTAAGAGATCCTAGTTAATACCAAAATTTTTCCATCCAATTTGGATCTGATTTGCTTGGTTATTAAGCCCTCACCAATTTCATTATTTCACAAGGAAACTTCTCCAAGTTTTTTTAGCAAATACATATATCTCCCAACTTTGGTTTTGAGTTCTAAGTGATCCTAGGAATTGTCCCACTCCATTCCACCCATCACGTACCTTTCCTAGGCCTCCCATCACCTCCAACACCTCACATTTGTCTCTCGGTTGTATCCTGTAGGTTCATTGTAATTCCTACAGGATCATCATATAGGTTTCTAGAACATCCTGTAGGTTTTCCTGAAATGGCCTTTTTTGAGGTGGAATTGATGGAAGACCTCTAGGAAGTCACAAAAATCCTCCCAAGGGTCTCCCACATGATCCAACCATCTCCTAACCCTTCTATCCAACCTCCAATATCCTTAAATTCAGTTTCCACATCACCAAAGGAAATTAGTTTGCATACTTGATTTTGCTTGAAAAGACAAAAAGGCAAAAACAAATTTATTTGAGTCTCTTGACTTGCACATTAGTGATGTTTGATGGTTCTTACTTCAATTCTTAGATAGTAGAATTTGGTTCATGATAATTTAGCATTATTGTGAAGCATAGTTTCTTGGCAGTTAATTAGGAAATGGTGTGATTTAGCATTGAATTTCTGTCTCTTTCCTTGTACTTTCTTTCTTGCAATAGGTTAAGTTTCCATTTCAAACATTTCATTTTATGCAATTAGTTTAGGATTTGACTTCAGTACATGCACTCAATTACATCATGACAAAAAAGGAAGGACACATTGTATGCAACACATATAGTGTCGATACCTCTTAAGTTTGTATGAACCCCGGGTTGATATTTAAAGTCGGTAGCCTTGGGAGTTTCAACATTCTTGTTGTAATACCGAGGCCCATCACTTTTCAACACCATTTCTAGGGAGGTGTCAAGTGCAGTAAGAGCCACATCACCATTCTCTTTTACAGGTAGAAGAAGAAGATGACAAAGAATATAGAAGAAATGGATGGAGATGATGACAATGAAGAAGACCCTCTTGGATTTCCCATTCAAGATACTCATGGTAGTGTGCACATGAAGAACATCCCTCCCTCTTTTCTTCCAAAATTTCATGGTCTAATGTCATAGGATCGAGAAACCTTTCTCTTTAAATTTGAGATTGTTTGTATATGTTACGATTTCTTATTAAAAACTCGAAAATTGAGATTATTTCTGGCAACAATGAAGCATGGATAGAGCTCTTAAATGGTTCATGAGTTCAGGGACTAATTCATTAAGATCATGGAATGATATGCAAAAGATATTTATAGAAAAATCTAAAGATCATGGTTTTAAAGAAGAAATGTTTAGAATGAATCAAAGAGAATATGAGAGTCTAGAGGATCTAATAGAGAGGTTCATGTATAATGTTAAGAGGGGAAAACTACATCATCTAGGATTCCACACACTAAAAACCCTCTTACATAGGACAATTAACGATGAACGGATTAATCTCCTTAATATCATAAGTAGAGGTGATGTATACCGATTATCATTTCATGAAATTTGGGAAACATGCAAACACATATCAAGAGGAAAGGCAATAGTAAGTTAATCAGCATCAAGGTTGGTAAGCCAAGCTAAACTTGGAATTTTTTTTTATGACTTTAAAACATAAATTCTTAGCAATCTAACCAAACAAGTAAAAATGTTAAGAATACAAAATGATCAAAAAGAATATGTTTGTGTTGTCCAAGCAAAATCACATGATGTTAAATATTTCTCCTCGTTACCAAGGTTAAAGAAAGTTCACTAAGAGGATAATCGATTATGTTAGTTACCAATGCAACAATGTTATATAGCTCCAAGAGGACCATGGCAGCATATTCATCTTGATATGATTCAAGAGCTTAATTCATAATTTCAAGTTTATGTCTATCCACATAAAAGTAATTGGAACACACCCTCTCCTTGGCAACATTGACCATCTTAACCAGAAAACTAATCTTGGCAACAAGGTTGGCAAGAAACTTATGGGAGTCATCCACAATATCCTCAATATTTTCCTAAATATCCTCCATACCAAACTCCATGTTATCCTTACCATTCACCTCCACCACAACCACAACCCGATCCACATCCATCTCAAATATACACTCCCACTCAACTACATGTACCACCATTTCCAAACCCATACATTGAATTAGGTCAGCCCACTTACAATGCTAAGGTACAACACTTCCAAACATCTCCTCTTGAGCTCAATGGTATTAACCATAGCTCAGGAAGAGTATTGAAAAAAAAGATTATCTTGATATCATTGAAGGACCACATCCAGAAGAATAATATTCAAATAAGAAAACCACACAACCATGGGCTGCGATTGATGAAGAACAGACATCAAAATCAAAGATCAAGTGAAATCCCTCATGGTTACCATCAAATCCTCTATGTATTCAAGAGAACAATTTGAAGGTTATGGTAGAAGAAGACATGAAGAATGATCCAGATCAACAAAAGGACCAAGGACATCACAACTATATTGAAATATGGTTCCACACAGTCACTACATTGCAGCATCACTCTCTTCCTCAACTATGCTTGATCCTTTCAAAGTCAAATAATTTGGTCTCTAAAATCTAGGTACATGTCGAAGCATACATTTCAAGCTTCCAGATCATTTTGTCTTTCATCTTGATGTGCACATGGTTCCATCGGAAGTATTCTAATACTTGAAAGTGATTTCG
>APFE031702313.1:147602-174582 GCA_000404065.3 Pinus taeda
ATACCTATAGGATTAGTAGTGAGCAATTTTAAAGGAGATCCAAAGGTCAGAGAACCTCCTCTAGATCTTAGCAGTAACATGACGATCATCAGCATCACTATCCAACACCTACACATCAACATCAACTTAGTAGCATCATGCATGTCTCTCCAATAACCATGAGGTAGGTATAGGTATGCAATATTATTGACCTCTTCGCTTGAGAATATTATAGTTAGAAATTTTTTGTCAATGCAAGAGAGATGAGGTTTTATAACGTAAGGATTGGCCAACAGTCTCAACCACCTTCAGCTAGTTAATTGCAACTCACTATTTCACTCATGCAATGTTGAAAAGTCAAATTCGGAAGGGTGATGATTTCAAGGAATGAGGACAACAGTTAAAAGAATAAATTTTTGGAAAGGCTAAGTCACCACAACACTCCAATCCCTCCATCCACTTCATATTCACTATCTATTCATCACTCATCCATCCCATTTAATACTTGAGGAAAAACACAAGAAGATCATTGATGCTAGTTGACTAACATCCTTTCATATCTCCCTTGTTGACCTATGGTTATGCCCACAATCATCTATTGGAAGCATTATTGATGCACTATTGCCTTAAAAACCCAGCTATACAACTTTATCATAACACAAAGGAATACAAGGAAAACCTGCTCAACACACATAAGATGGACTTCAAATACATTAAAACCGCATGTAAAAATCTCTCGGGTCTGCTCATGCCAACCCTTTTTGTGTTATTTTCCACTGTCGATCTAGTTTCCAATCCAATGGTCTACACTTCACCCGATATGACCAAACAGTTCAGACAATCTCACCATTCAATCAACCCCGCTTGATCTAATGGTTGACATCAATATTGGGTGGATAATTTGCACGATGGTTAGCCGCCTGATAAAGCAGTCTTTCCTCTCTCCTCTACTGCTACGTGTCAATTCATGAATGGTATCAGGCGACCAGCCCTAAATATCACTTACTACTTTTCGTCTGCCCGATATTTTGCTTACCGTGTACGGAAATCGCCTTCCGTCGATTAACACCCGTGCTCCTTCATTAAGTGATTTAATATGGTCCATTGATCCATGAGATCCAATGGCCACTGTGCCTTCTCACATCTATTCCCTCTTGTCTTGATCTCGCTTGTTTTTAATGGACTCCACATTAAAAAATGATTCTCTGCTATACTCTGTTTCGCAAGCACAATTCCATATATAAACTCTTTGTGATATCTTTGGATAAATGAATAGGGTTTAAAAGTGGCTCAGCCATTGTATAACACTATTTATCATAATAAAGCATTAAACGCTGTGATTTATAACTTAAGACACAAAAAATAGAGCAGAATGCCTAATTTGTTTCATAGGAAACTGTATAGAGACAAGTGAAGGATTTCAATAAAGACAACACATTCACGCACACTGATTCATTTATTCGATACAATAAGTCTACAAAGTCTCGGCACTCTAGCTTGATTACAACAATAAAAGACCATGTTTCAATCTTGAAATCCTCGCTTCCTTTTACTCGACTCTAACCTAACTAACCTTTAGCTAGCCTCCCTATCGTCCAGCTAACCTATTCAACCCCCAAATTATACAAAAAGATCACAATTTATACAAAAGTGGATTAATGAACCAATTCTCGTTCAGATCTAGAAATCTCTCACTCTCTCCTTGAGAATCTCTTCAACTCCACTGTTTTCTAAACAAATTCTAAATCAAGCTTTCAAATCCCTCATATCCTATTCAAACCAAATAAATCTAACTATTTGGCCTAATCTCCATAGAGGTAGGATCAATCAACCACTATACCCTTTTTCTCATATTTTATAATAAATAAACACTCTCACACATTTAAGCAAATAAAATTAACTAATCTTTTATCTTCTAGCCCCTTGTTACTCACAACATGTGATCATTCCATCACATTGCTGACTAGGTCTAAATGCTCATACATCAAACTCCCAAAGTAGAAAGTTTTCATGACCACTTGGTCATGTGTTCCTTCTGCTCATCATCCAGTATCCCAAACTTTACTTTGTAACTGATCATCACTTTCATCATGTTGTTGATTCAATTCTTCTGCCACTGTCGCTTTTGTTCCTCCAGGTTTCCAAATCTTATTTTGTTGCTGCCCTCTTTCCTTTCTAATACAAATTGCTTTTGTTAATTCCTTTTCCTTGCTGTCCCTCTTCTCATCTGATTTCTTCTTCCACAATTTCCCAACTTCCTCTGTACAATTTCTTCTTAACTAAACTCCACTGACATCTGTCTGTTGTACATTCTCCTTTACCATATAAATTATAAAATATCTATCCAAATCTTCTTCACCTTTGTTGTTTACAAATTGTTCTTTGTATTCTATAGCTTCCTTTCCATTATCATCAAAGATAATCCTTTCCTCTATTTTATCAAGTTCATCTAATATCTTTTCCAACAAAATATAGATTCCTTCATATTCAATAAGCATGTCATTTGCATATGACTCCTCCTTCCTGTATAAAATATAATTTCCATCACAATTGTCAGACTCAAAATAACTATGGTTTTCAATCTTCATAGGTAATTCTGCCATCAAATCTTTATACTGTCCTTCTACAAAAGTTATGAAATTGTCATCGATTCTCATTCCAATACTTTCCTTTGCATTACACAATGTTCCTTGTTCTAACACAAGACTATCATTCAACGGTTCAATAGGTATGATTTCTTGGAGCATATCATTATGAAGTACCCTTTCCTCTTCTATACTATACTATTGCAACAAAATGATGTTGTTTCATCTTCTCCTACATTGGAAACAAAATTATGGTTTTCTAACGCTTCTTCATAGTTTACAAATTCATGAAAATAATCCACTTTAAAATCACAGAATTACCGAACTTCTGTATCTGTCAACATCATCTTATATTTGTTCATAATTTCCATAGTACTTTCATTTTGATTTTAGACTGAAAATACTTCATTCTGGTTATCATCACAAACTTTGATTTTCTTATCTTCATCTTCTTTAATCATGACAATTTCTCTATCAATACCATCATTCTCAATATTATTAAATATATGCTCAAAATATCTTTCTGTTTTAGCCATTTCTTCTAGTAATCTTGTTGGGTATATGACCAAAGTCCCACATTGACTAGAAGTGGGGAGGATCATGGGTATATAAGGATGGACAAATATCTCCATTGGTATGAGGCCTTTTGGGGGTAGAGCCTAAAAACAAATCCATGAGGGCTTAGGCCCAAAGTGGACAATATCATACCATTCTGGAGATATGTGGGGTCCAGAGTTCTTACAAGTGGTATTGGAGCCAAGTTTCGAAGTTAGCCAAGTGGATGAATCCTCGAAATGCCGAATGAAGGTGTTCAGCCCCAGTGGTATCATGATGGGATCCGTGGATGAGCTCGGTTAGATAGGCGGTGTGCTTTGGATTCTTCATGGATGTGTCCTGGTCCCAACATGATGAAGAGGAGTTGACCTGGGATAGAGCAAGCTCTCGAGGCAGGTGGTGCTCCATGTAAGGTGTGTGCTTCCAATGCATTGGAGTGGAGAATCCTGGTTGGTAGAGAGTGGACGGATGGATAATAGTTTTAGGGGAGGCTCGATGGTGCTTTGTTCGAGGGGAGGATTATTGGGTATACAACCAAAGTCCCACATTGATTAGAAGTGGGGAGGATCATGGGTATATAAGGATGGACAAATATCTCCATTGGTATGAGGCCTTTTTGGGGTAGAGCCTAAAAACAAATCCATGAGGGCTTAGGCCGAAAGTGGACAATATCATACCATTTTGGAGATATGTGGGGTCCAGAGTTCTTACAAATCTCACTTCTTCATCAACATGCATAAGCGCATTGTCCAATTGTTGTTCATTAGCTATCAAACCTGAAAATATACACAACATGTCAATTTCAAAAATACAAGGCTCTTCATTTGAAGCCTCAGTGATCAACTCCTCATGCTTCTTTGAACTATTCTAATATTTCACTAAGTTATTGAGAAATTCTTCCTCAACATCTTGGATTTCTTCCTCATCAAAGAAAACTTCTTGGACTGCAACTTCTTGGCTATCCTTGGCAACTTCATCATAAGTTTGTAGAATACCTTCTTGTTCTACACAGTTTCTTCCAACACTCAGTTTATCCAAATAAGACAACAATGCCTCTTCCTTTTCTATGATAAGTCTTTGATCTTTCAAAGATTTCGTTGACTTAGCATCTTCAGCTAAGTTCTCTGTGTTAGATTTCCTTCTCTTCACTTCACAAATCTGTAATGCATCTGTTTCCTTTCCTTTTTCCATTTCCCATTGGTCTTCTATCACTACTAAAATTCCTTCAAACATGATCCAATAAGTTTTCACTAAGAGAAGACACAACCATTTACTCATACCTTTTAATTTTCTCCACCAACTGAACTCTTGAAAGTCTTTATGCATCTCCTTTTGGGGTTTTCTTGCCTCTGCCTCTTTCACCTCTTCATACATAGGGTCAAATTCATTAGGTTGCATACCTACAATTTTACATTCACAGAAATAATTAATCCCAAAAATATGAGATCCTCTTGTCTGTGAGGATGCTACCAGCGCATTACTCTCATTCTGATCTGCATAGATCAATTCTTCACCACTATCGTCACTGTCTTCACTATATCCTTCTCCAAGGGGAGATCCTTTCTATGGTTCATAGATGTATCCTACTCCTTCATCCTCAACCGTTTGGAGTATTAATTTCTCAGCAAACAATTCTCTGACAGGCCATTTAAATCTTTTTCCCACATAAAACTCTTGTTTCCATTTTTTTCTAATCCTTTCCAATACCAGCTTCTTTAATGGACTAAGTTTTTCCTTCATCTCAGCCAACTCTATGTTGCTTTCTTCTTTACTCATTCCTTTGAGTCCAACTGCTTCAACACTCTTTTCTGTCTTCTTCTGACTTTCCTCTGTACCCCTATCATGACTATCAATAGTCAATTCCATTTCTTCCTCTAGTGAACTTTCCTTGTTCACTAGTGAGCTGCAACTAGCCTTTTTCATTTCACTTGTAACAAGTCTCCTTCATGCCTCACCAAAATTTCTTGAGTTTATCCTTTTTTCATCTATTGGTTCTTCCCTCAAACCTTTCACTGAATAACAATTCTAGCCAGTGCTCCTCTTGTGGGAATTGTTATCTCCTATCTACAATCACAATTGTGGAGTTGCCTCAACAAGTTATACCCAACCATAGTTGTAAGTTGTTCTCATCTCCTCTTGGACACTCCTTACTCTAGGCTCTCCATCTTAAATTGTTGAGTTCCTTCTTTCATTCTGTAATTTCATTTACTGTCAAGTACTATCACCTTTACTCATCTGAGAGTTCTTCTTGCTCTATCTTCTTTAACATAGCCCATATGCTATGATGCTGGTACAATTCATTCTACCTTTCAACAATTCCCTTGCTTATATTGACCTACAAAATCTTATCTGAAGATACATCAAAGTAACCTTTTAAACCTCAAACGTTTCCTTCAAATATGTCTTAAAACTAATTCCCATTCCATCAATTAAATCTTTGCCAAAAGATTCATCTATTCACTATTTCATTTGGACATTCCATTCAAAAGACTCCATACAGCCAAAAACTTTTTCCCATTTTACTTTTCATAATGGACTCTTCAGCTTTCAAGATCAATTGAGATTAGATCTAAATTTCAATTATTTTACCAATTCATGACATACACTATGAATTCCTTTTGATACCCTGTTTGTAAGCAAATCTTGTCTTACTTCTACAAATTCCAAAATTCATTCCTTGTAGTGGTTTTTTTTCAATCTTATTAAACAAAATCTTTGTTCTTTCAATCATCAATATCATTGCCTTCAATAATACTTTAAGAAATCCTCAATCATTCTCAATTTTCACAAAATTCTTCAAATCATTTAAATGACTTCAGTGCTATAGAAAACCACTCTACTATTTAACTTTAATTTCAAAACATTTCACTTTGATTTACCTCTTAAATCAACCCAATCATTCAATCAACTTACATGGAATTTTCATTTTCCTGAAAGGAAAACATATTCTTCTTTGAAATTTCAATCCCTTATCGTTATTTAGGCATTCAAAACACATCTCAAAAAAATCATCAAAATAAAAATTCTTATTAGACCTTCATCAGAACATTCACTGCTTCCCCATTTTGATATTAGTGTCCTTTGTAGTCTAATCCCCATCTGTATAGATCCACATCCGTGCAAATTATACATATGTTGAGATTACAATTCAATTTCCAAACCAATCCTTACAGAGCGTTGAGCTAGCTCTGATACCAAAATGAAGCCAGCTGACTAACATCCTTTCATATCTCCCATGTGGACCTATGGTTATGCCCACAATCATCTATCAGAAGCATTATTGATGCACTATTGCCTTAAAAACCTGGCTATACAACTTTATCGGAATAGAAAGGAATACAAGGAAAACCCGTTGAACACACATAAGTCGAACTTCAAATACATTAAAACCACATGTATAAATATCTTGGGTTCGATCATGCCACCCCTTTTCACATTTTTACACTGTCGTTCTGGTTTCTGATCCAATGGTTTACACTTCACCCAATCTGACCAAACAGTTTAGACAATATCCATCGTTCAATCAACCCTGCTTGATCTAATGGTTGACATCAATATTGGGTGGATAACATACACGATGGTTAACTACCCAATAAAGTGGTTTCTCCTCTCTCCTCCACTACTACGTGTCAATTGATGAATGGTATCGGGTGACCCTAAATACCACCTACCATTTTTTGGCCATCCAATATTCCGCTTACCACGTATGGAAACCACCTTCTACCAATTAACGCCCATGCTCCTTCTTCAAGTGATTTAATCTGGTCCATTGATCCATGAGATCCAACGACCATTGTGCCTTCTCGCATCTATTCCCTCTTGTCTTGATCTCACTTGTTTTTAATGGACTCTGCATTAAAAAACAATTCTTTGCTATACTTTGTTTTGCAACCACAATTTCATATATAAACTCTCTATGATATCTTTGGATAAGTGACTAGGGTTTAAAAGTGGCTCAACCACTGTATAACACTATGGACTGTAATAAAGCATTAAACACTGTGATTTATAACTTAAGACAGAAAAAAAGTAGAGAAGAATGCCTAATTTTTCTGTAGGCAACTGTACAAAGACAAGCAAGAGATTTCAATAAAAACAACACATTCACACAAACTGAATCATTATTTAATACAATAAGTTTATAGTGTCTCAACCCTCTAGCTTGATTACAACAATAAAAACCCATGTTTCAATCTTGAAATCCTCGCTTCCTCTTACTCAACTCTAACCTAACTAACCTTTAGCTAGCCTCTCTAACCTCAAGCTAACCTATTCAGCCCCCGAATTATACAAAAAGATCACAATTTATACAAAAGTGGATTCATGAACCAGTTGTCATTCAGATCCCAAAATCTCTCACTCTCTCCTAGAGAATCTCTTCAACTCCACTATTTCCTAAACAAACGCTAAATCAAGCTTTCAAATCCCTCATATCCTATTCAGACAAAATAAATCTAACTATTTGGCCTAATCTCCACATAGGGAGGATCAATCAGCCACTATACCTTTTTCTCATATTTTACAATAAATAAACACTCTCACAAATTTAAATAAATAAAATTAACTAATCTCTTACCTTCCAACCCCTTGTTAGTCACAACGTGTGATCATTCCATCACATTGCTAACTAGGTCTAAATGCTCCTGTGTCAAACTCTAAAAGTTGAAATTTTCATGACCTCCTGGTCATGTGTTTCTTCTGCTGATCATCCAATATCGCAAACTTTACTTTGAAACTGGTCATCACTTTCATCATGCTATTGTTTCAATTCTTCTGCCACTGTCACTTTTGTTCGTCCAGGTTTACAAATCTTATTTTTTTACTGTCCTCTTTCCTTGACAGGAATTACTACACCATGTCTTAGTTTTCATCTAAATGAATTTTCAAGGTGTTAGAGGTGTCTAAATGGTGGAAGAAGGTAGTAGATGGTTGATAAGGGTGTGTAAGAGCTTTCCAAACTAAAATAAATTCAAGAACTCATCTTGAATAATGGAAAGAAAGTAAGCTAATGGTCTCAAGAAACAATGATTTTTATTTGAACAAATATGTTTTTGGGCTTCTCCTTGTAGAGCTTAGAACCAAGATTCTTAATGCACAAGAGAGAGGCCACCAGGGCCATGGATGGGGCACAATGAGGTCACTAAGTTGCTCAGAGGATGGGCAACACTTTTAGCAGGGGGATATTATGGGCCTCTAAATTAGACATAAATTAAGGCCCATGCCTCTAATTTAAAACATAAATTAAGGCCTATGACCGTCCTTCAGCACATTAAAACTCTCTTTTTGAATTAGATAATTTATTTTTTAATTTAATATATTCATTGCGAAGGTTTATGAATAATTGAACATTTGTGCCTAATATTATTTATTTTTGTGGAATGTTATGAGAATATTGGGAAGATTATGAAGACCTAGAGGAGGAGTTAATTTAGGAAATTGTTCCCTACTACTCGAAGGTCAATAATAAATAATAATTCAACAAGAGATTATGGAATTATGGCACAAATTATAGAACTCGAATGATTGAGAAAACCTAGGAATCCGTTCCACTAATCAAAGGAGTAGATCCACCAATCAAAGGAGCAGATCCACCAATCAAAGGATCAGATCCACTAATCAAGGGATTTCAGTGGGGAAAGCTTCCTCCACTCATGGGGAATGATTATTAATCATTTTGTATAAGTACAAAGTCGCATTTGCCTCTAGGGAATGATTGCGAAAATCTAGGAATGTGTTCCCTCTTATTTAATGCAAATTCCTAGTATTTGGGACTACATCCAATAATCAAGGGATTTTTGTGGGGAAATCTTCCTCCATTCATGGGGAATGAATCCTAATAACGTTTTATAAGTACCAAGTCGAATTTTCCTCTAGGGGGAGATTTTAATTAGTGTTATTGTGGAGAGAGCTTGTATTCTTGCAGCTCCATTGTATTTTCTTGCAGGGATGTAATTATATTGATGAAAATAATGAAGATTGGTGTCATGTTCAGCTACTAAATCTTTTTCTCCTCCATATGTCTCTAAGTTTCCGTGGGCTTGGCCATCCTAGGAATCTCAGAGCCCTTTTCTATCATTTTCTTTCTTTCTTTTCATTGCTTGTTCACATGCATCTCTAATTTTTATTTCTTTCTATTTCTGCATTTAATATTAATGATCTCTTGTTGTAGGATTGAGTTAAAGGGTTGATGTAAGTTCGTTTGAAGGATAAAAAAAATTATTTCATCCTTGGAAAGGCTTTGCAAGTTCATAATAATCATTGAATTGCTTGGATTATTCTTCTTATTCCGAAATCTAGATTGTTGGGCTTCCTTTTAGCAAAGAACAATAAATTTCTGCTATTTTTTAGAGCATTCCAATGAGCTTCGATAGAATTGATTCCACTTGCATTAGATCAAAAAGATATTCTATTTCTTAACACAAATTACCCCATTACATTCGCACTTGATTTCATTAGGCATTTCTTAGATTTACTAGCTCACTAGTTCTCAAATTTTTAGATTTTTGGCTAGTAATGTTTTTTATTTTTTTTCATTGGTTAACATAGGTCTTTTGAGTGATACTAATTGGAATAGGGACCAAATACATCCTAGTCAATAAAAAAAATTGTCCCATCCAATTTGTATTTGATTTTCTTGGTCATTAAACCCTCGCCAATTTCATCATTTCACAAGGAAACTTCTCCAAGCTTTTTGAGCAAATCCATCCATCTCCCAAATTTGGTTTTGAGTTCTAAGTGATCCTAGGAATTTTCCAACTTCATTTTACCCATCACACACCTTTCCTAGGCCTTCCATCACCTCCAATGCCTCACAGTTTTCTATCGGTTGTATCATGTAGGTTCACTATAATTCCTACATGATCATCGTGTAAGTTTCTAGTACATCCTGTATGTTTTTTGTAAACAATGTCTTTTGAGGCGGAATTGATGGAAAACCTCTAGGAAGTTACAAAAAGCCTCCCAAGGGTTTCCCAAACCATCCAACTATCTCCTAACCCTTCCTTCCAACCTCCAACATCCTTAAATTCACTTGCAACATCACCAAAGGAAATTAGTTTGCATACTTGATTTTGCATGAAAGGACAAAAACACAAAAACTGATTTATTTCAGTCCCTTTACTTGCACATTAGTGATGTCTGATGCTTCTTACTTCCATGCTTAGATAGTAGCATTCGGTTCATGTTAATTTAGCATTGTTGCAAGGGATATTTTCTTGGCAGTGAGTTAGGAAATGGTGTGATTTAGCATTGAATTTCCATCTTTTTCCTTGTACTTTCTTTCTTGCAACAGGTTAAGGTTCCATTTTGAACATTACATTTTCTACAATTAGTTTAGGATTTGGCTTCAGTACATGCACTCAATTACATCATGACAGAAAAGGAAGGACACATTGTATGTCGCACATATAGTGTCGATACCCCTAAAGTTTGTACAAACCCCGGGTTGATATTTAAAGTCGGTAGCCTTGTGAGTTCCAGCGTTTTTGTTGCAATAATAAGGCCCATCAATGATTATATTGTGTTACAATCTGGGGTTATATTACAATTTTTATTTGATGTGTGAATGTATGTGATTATATCTATTAATTGAACGCAAGTAAGAATATCAATTTATGCGATGATAACTGTAATTGACTCGTAAAATAAGTAAAACACTTGAGGTAACTTGGAAACCTATACAATACATCATCATAGGACTGCTAAAGTACCTGAACACTGGTTAGGGTTGTGCGAAGGTCAATCGTACACCTCCATGGAGGTACTGAAGGACAGGATAGAGGGTAGATATATAATCCCTAAGGCTTAGCAACCTGCTCAAAGGCAGGAGCAGGGGATATAAACTGCCATCACCGCCATCTCAGGGTGGAGAAACGTGGTTCTAGCATCCCCCGTACTGCTTCGGGTGAAACTTAGGTCCAAGCTCTTCGAGCGTATGCTGAATGGGCCATTAGTGTAGCAATTTGTTCTGCTGAATAACGTTGAACCTGGGTCAAGGCCTAGAAAGCCAACAAATGGTTCCAATTTTCAGGACCGCGAATCTGCATGGGAGATGTGTGATGTCATATCACTAGAATCAAGCTAAGAAAAAGATCGAAGGTTGGTTGAATAGGAAGATCCAGGAATTCGTGTCACTGGAGAACAAAAATTTGCGGCTGATGAAGGAATAGTGGCTAGACAGTTACGTGTAAATAGAAATCCATGAGATCTTTTTACGTTCCTTTTGCATTGAGTTGTATGTGTGGGTCGCGAAGCTAGTGGATAGCTAAGGAAGCTGGAGGCTTGAGGATCCTATTGTCTAGACCCTGGAGTTATTACTGAGACTAGAAGCCTCTGAAGGTAAGATTACCCATGTTGTCGATCATAGGCTCAATTCTATCGGCTCAATTATATCATTGGAGGGTTTGTGAATGAATTTACGGTCGATATCTCAGTCAGTTATAGAGCACCAGAGCGTTGTTTTTTCAAAGGTTCGCGAGGTAAGTTCTTGAAGTCTTTAGATACTTGGATTAAGATGTTATTGTGTAAAAAGGAGGTTATGCAATGACCTTGATGTTTGGAGCTACGCGAAGTGGAAATACCTATAGGAACGAAGGAAGAAATGGTCCTGAATATAGCCCACTAGTTTCACCTCCTTTAAGTGACGATGAGGGAATAGCATAGGCTTCTCTGGGAACTGTAGTTCAATTGATAAAACAAGGGTTCCTTCGACTACCACGTCCACCCTCACCACCTCCACCCTCACCACCATCACTTGTGACTTCACCGACATCACCACCACCTCCACCACAATTCAACATGGAAAATTCAATGAAACTACCAATGTTTAATGGCTTGTGAAATGAGCACCTACACTAGTTCTGGTTCGTAGTAAAAGTTGTATGTGAAGCTCAGGGCATCCCAGACAATCACTTGAAGAAGGCGATGTTTCTTAGTGCTTTGCAGGATCACGCGCTAACTTGGTACATCAAGTACTCTAATGATAACCCAAAAGCTACGTTGGCAGAGATCTAGACCGTGCTAAATAAAGAGTGCAGTAGGCCTAAATTTGAGGCATAGTTGATTATGGGGTTCATGGAAATCGCGATGAAACCATGTGAGACACCTTGGGAGTTGGATCAGAGGTTAAAGTGTAGAATCTGTGAAGCTAACATTAATTTAACAGAAGGGAAATGCTGTGAATGGTTCGTGGCTTTGCTCCTGCCTCACCTAAGTGTTGCGTTGTCACAATAGAAGATTATGACTCAGGCAAAGGCCTTAGAGATTGCAATGAGGCTACATGAAATAGCGGTGCAAGATCTGAGTCTGGTAGTTCAGTAGATCCATGTGCAGTTGCAAAATCTTTGCCTTGAAATGCAAAGTTTGAGGCAGGACAGAACAGTTCATCTAGAGGCACACAAAGAGATATGATGCCTGAAATGTAAAGGTTAGGGGCATGAAAAAGACCACTACCCGATCTTTGTGAACTGTAGTGCAAGAGGAGGATTGATGCCTATGAGGTCGAAAGCCCAAAGAGGATCAAGCGCAGGGCCTGCATTGTGGTTTGCTATATTTTAGGTAGTAGAGGAACATTCAACTGATAATTGTCATTTACTGCAGAAGTTTGTACAAACACTACAACAACTGTTCTACAAGTTTTTTAGGTCGGTAGGGCATGATGAGTGTAATTGCCGAAGTTATGAATTGATGACAGATATAACACCCACCTATAGAATTTAAGGAGAAACATGGCTTCCTTACCATGGTGCTGGGATGGTGCAAATAGGATTTCAGGGGCATGGATGAGGCCAAGGTGGAGGAGGACTTGGTAGAGGTCGAGGACAACTCATTTGTTACAATTTTGGAGGACTAGGAAACTATGCCCACAAATTCACTAACCCAACCCGTCTATCATGAAAATATTGTACTCAGTTTGATCATGAGACTGAGGACTATCCTACACTGATAGCAAGGATATATGACGAAGGGGTGCTACCTTTGTAGCTGACTCAAAACCTGCAGATGATGAGGGTTGAGCCTCTTGAAGAAGATCTGAATGGGAATATAGTGCTCTGAAGTGGAATTGCAATGGGCAATGATAAGAAGAAACAACCTGAAGACAATGCGTGTGTTCGCAAAGCTCCATGGAAGGAGGTTGAATTTGATTTGGAGTGCACATGCGAAATGTTCATGGAGGCAAAGAAGATCTTTGCTTAGGCCTCTACCTTAGGGAGCTGGGCTAAACCTGTTCAGCAAATGAACCCTTCTATGCTTATGACATTTATAGAGACCTTCATGAAGTTGTTGCACAATAGCAAGGCTGTAAAGAGGTTACAAGAACTTATAAATAGATGTGCCAGAAAAAATCTAGGTGAAACGTGTGTGGTATGGAAGATTGGTAAGAATAAGGCAAGGATAGGACATGAGATGACACTCACTACACAATTAGGAGAATATGAGATGGATCAATTTATTCTCGATCTGGGGTCAAATGTGAAGGTTTTCCAAAAGCAGACTTGGGAATGGATGGGGTGACCCACGCTGCAATGGTCTCTGATTCAGTTAAGGACAGAAAATCAGTAGAAGATCATCCCTATGGGAGGGTTGTGGGGAGTAACTATATATATTGAAGGGCCGAGTGCATTGGCTAATTTTGAAGCAATAGAAATTGTGGGTGACAACAACCCCTACCCTACGCTCCTTGGCACTAATTGGTTTAGTGGCATGAATGGGGTAATCAACCTAGAGAAGAAAAAGATGATATTTGAAAATAAATCACTTTGCATAATAGTACCCCTTGGTCCCGCAGAAGGATCGCGCTATACTAAACCAATCCACAATTACGAAAGCGATGATGATTTGGACTACATATATAAGATAACAACACGAGACCAAGATTGGGTGAATTCAACAATGGATGGATAAATTACATGGGATGGAAAGAGTCCCTGCACCTCAGACTTAGAAGAAGAATTAGAGTGCTGGAAGAATCGGCTACATGAAGTAACTGTGTTAAGCTATAACATGATGACCTGGTCATTGCATTGTGTGTCGTCAGAAGTAAGAAATACGCCCACTTATGATGTCTTGAATGATATGGATGTGTTTTTGGATGCATTTGAGAAGGAATTACCAAAGAAGCAACACTTGCAGGCTTTGGACTGGGCAATGCGCACTACACCCGCGAAATGGTGGGGTATGCATAAGGGTAGTTTTGATGACTGGCGTGAGTATAGGAGGATGATGAGAACATGCTTTGGGAAGCCAAAGGTATGAGTGATGGACAAGAATGACGAGAAGGATGATTCATGTGAACACTTGGTCCAATGGGCTAAGGCCTATGGAGCAGAGCCCCAACCTAAATGGGTGCACCTATTCTATCACACCGTGGATGTCATCCCGATGAACTGGTACTTGGAGACAGAGCTCCACCATGGCACAGAAGAATGGGATATTTTCCACGAAGGGTTCATCATGACGTTTAGGTTCCAAGACGGGTTTTACTGTATTGAAGAAGCACTACAAGAAGTTAAAGCGCTAATATTTAGGATACTACAGGATCCTTTGGATTTGATTTAGCCTGATTGGACTACTCAAGTGAGCCGCGTGCTGGAATGCTACAACGTGACTGTTGAGAAGAAGACGAGTACCAGGGAACATTTTAGGGGCTAATATTCTTAGATGGGCTAATTTTCCATGTTTATCCAAAAAAAAGATTCACTAATTCCCTTCTTTCCTAAAAATGATTCACCCAAATTTTATAAGAAAAAAATATTTTACCTTAAAAATTGCCAAAACCTTATAGAGACTATATAAAATCATTAGAAGTTTGAATATTTTTACTAAAATATCACCAAACATTTTATAGTTTTCATATTATGGATTAGTAAGATTCAACAAAGTTTCTAATCTTTAAGATAAATTTTCATCCTTAAGATTTTCGTTGATGAGGACCCCTGAAACCGAGGCTCATGGTGAGGTTGAGGGGCCGCCGATCGAGAATCCTGATATAACCGCACCGCTAAAAACTAAACAGATAAATATTGGCAAGGAGGAAGAGTCCAAATTCACGAAGATTGGAGATTACTGGGATGACGCGACGGTAGATAAGGTCACGGAATTGCTCAGAAAATAACAGGATTTGCTTGCTACCAAGTTTATGGAGTTAAAGGGGATAATAGGAAACCTGGGTGTTATGAAGATCACGTTAAAACATAACATGAAGCCAGTTAAGGAAAGACCTTACCGTCTCAATCCGAAGTAAAAGGAGGTCTACTTAGAGTTAGATTAGATGCTCGCAGTAGGCATCATTGAGCTTGTAAAAGAATTTGATTGGGTGAGGCCAATGGTGGTACAGGAAAAGAATGAGAAGGATGAAATGAGGATATGCGTAGATCTCAAGAAGTTGAATGAGGCTTGCATGCATGATCCTTTCCCGAATCCATTCACTGATGAGGTATTAGATAATGTAGGTGGCCAAGAAGCGTACTCCATCACTGAAAGGTTCTTTGGGTACCATCAGATCAAAATCACACCTGAAGATAGAAGAAAGATGACTTTCACGACTGAATGGGGATGTTTTTAGTACACCGTAATTCCTTTCGGATTAAAGAATGTGCCTGCGATTTTTTCATGCGTAGTAATTGTTACATTCAAAGACTTCATTCATAAGTTTCTTGAGGTGTACTTTGATGACTGGACTTTGTTTGGGTTGTTAAAATGCCATGTGGCAAGTTTGCACTTAATTCTAGATACTTGTTGAAGGTACTATATTGTGCTCAATCTGAGGAAATGTTTTTTTTGTGTCCCTTTTGGGATTTTACTAGGTCATGTGGTATGTAGACAGGGATTGATGGTATACCGCACGAAGATCACAGTGATAATTAGCTTGGAGGTGCGAAGGAGTATGAAATAGTTGCGTGCAACATTGGGACATACTGGGTACTATAGGAAGTTTATCAACGGCTATGCTTAGATCACTGTGCCTATGGAGAATTTGTTGAAAAAGGATGTCACGTTTTGTTGGAAAGAGGACTGTTAGAAAAGCTTGGATGTGCTAAAAGGAAAAATGGTCACCACGTTAATTTTAGTCTTCCTAGATTGGGAGAAGGAGTTTCATGTTGATGAAGATTGATCATGTATAGCACTGGGAACAGTACTCACATAGGCTGGTGAAGGAGAATTGGACCATCCTATAGCATTCACAAGTAGGAAGTTATCTAAGGATGAGAAGAACTATCCCACCACCAAGAGTGAAGGACTAGCCATGGTATACATGTTGCAGAAGTTTAGACACTATTTGATGGGTTGACATTTTAAGATGTATACAAATCATTATGCATTAAAATACTTGGTCAATAAGCCTGTGCTGGGGGGGGGTAAACTTTAGGTGGTTTTTATTGTTCCAGGAGTATGATTTTGAAGTTATTGTGAAGTCTGGACAAATGAATGTGGGACAAAACCATCTGTCATGCATCGAAACAGGACAAGAGCCCACTAATTTGGAGGAAGGTTTTCCTAACATGTAGCTCTTTGCAATGCGCATCGCGGATGGTCACTTTGAAGACATCATACACTTCTTAATGACAAGAACTTCTCTGGAAGGATACACCACCCAACAGAAAAAGGAGTTAGTGTTGCGCGCGATAGACTTTTCTGTCATAGTCAGACATCTGTACAAAATGGGGTCTGATACAGTATTGCAATGGTATGTACCAAAGTCTGAAAGAAGCAGCATCCTCATGGATTATCATGGCGGTGTCATGGGAGGGCACAACATAGGAAGGGTGACATGTGCAAAAGGACTAGCAGCCCATCGCGAAGCGATGAGATGCCTCTGAACCCACAGATGACATTACAACCTTTCGAGAAATGGGCAATAGATTTTGTGGGACCCATTTAGCCTCAAGGAAAGAAGACGAGTATGTGGTACATTATCATCATGACTAAGTATTTGACTCGATGGTTAGAGGCATAGCGTGTGAATGACTACATAGGCATGACCACTGTGAAGTTTCTCTTTGAGTATGTATTGACGTGATTTGGGTGTCCAAATATTTTGATGAGTGATTGCAATATGCACTTTCTAAACGAAATGCTCAATGTGTTGATGATGGAATTTTAGGCATATCACCAAAAAAGAACACCTCATCACCCCCAGCCTAATGGGATGGTGGAAGCATTTAATAAGGTACTAGAGAACATGCTGACCAAGGTTTCCAACACTCAGAAAAATGATTGGGACCTGCGTGTACCCGCAATACTATGTGTTGATCGAAGGATGTGCAAAAAGTTGACAGGACAGACACTTTTTAGGCTTGTATATGGCATTGAAGTAGTGATGCCAATGGAATACATTGTGCCTAGTCTGTGTATAGCAGCATTCATGAGTATGACAGATCAAAAAGCCCTGTAAGAGGGGCTTGCATAGCTTGCTGAGCTTGAGGAAGAAAGGTTTCTGGCTGGATTTCACTAACAGGTGCAAAGGAGTGCGAAAAAGCATGGCATGATTGGCACGTTAAACTGCGCACCTTTAAGGTAAATGATCTGGTTTTGTTATATGAAAGCAATTTTGAAAAATTTCCAGGGAAATTTAGGATGCACTCACTAGGGACCTATGTCATTAAGGAGATTACTGATGGTGGAGTAGTTCAGTTGGTTAAATTGAATGGAGATCCCTTCCGAGGAAAGGACAATGGCGACTGATTGAAACCATACACCGGTGATGAAGCCAGGTGACTATATGAAGGTAGCATAGTATTAGTGCTCCTAGCAGCTAAAAGGAGGCATGAGACTATAAACTAGATTGCATGAGTTGGGAAACTACATGATCAAGGGATTGTGGGAAACGAGGAGATGTCATAAGGTTCACAACAACGTGAAGAGAGTTGCACTACCCAGGGAAAAACTGCGCAGGTTAGCTAAAAAGTGATCATTAAATTCATTGTTCAAGATTTGACGATGAGAACACAACCAAGTGGAGTGGGGAGGCAGCATTTAAGGCAAAATTTATGCGTAAGATCCTTGATAATCTACTGCCAATCTAGCATTAATGAACCGAATTTGGGGGAAATGGTTGGATTTGAATTCAAAATAACCTATGAATTAAATGCGGCTTCCTAACGAAAAACATTGGCATTTTGAGCATTCAGTTGGTGAGCTCTCAGACCTTCATGAGCTGAGCATTCTTTGAAGAATTGCTTGACTGGTTAGTGTTTAATCGATTTCCAGAGTCCGACGGCAACATCATTTGAGACATTATCCTATGATCTGAGGCTATGGACGCCCAAGCAGTTACGACCGAGGGGGCTGTGCCAAAAGTTGTTATGGAGATAGAGGGAGAAACTTTGGAGGTTGCAGAGGTATTGGCTTAGGTCCCAAAGTCACCATGGACACCTAGACTGGAGCCTACTTTTACCAACGAGAGTGCAAGGGATAATAAAGGCAAGCAGGTTGCGACACCGATGCATGCGTTGCCTAGAAGAAACCCATAGAAGGGCAATCCCATAGCATGGGAAAAGGGAAAAATTATTAACTTAGAACTAAAGGAAGAAGAGATTGAGGACATCCCAATGGATGATGAGGATATGGGGGTGGAAGTGGAGGACTCTGAAGTCGAGGGTTCTAAACCTATAACTAAGTTTCTCTCGAATACATCCCTCAGTGCAAGGGCAAGAGCAAGGTGCCCAATGAAATTCATGAAAGCAAGGTCACCTTGCACATACCTTTCCTATCGAACGAGATTATCATTGAAGGATGATAGTTGGGGCAGGTTCTATTGTTGAAATTGGAAGACTGGTACTTAGCAGACACTGAGAAGTTCCCTCACTTGGCGACGGACTAGCTAGTGCACCACCAAGGTGGCAGTCATAACATTCGAGTTGGGAGGTCTTCAGGCCAAGATCTCCATGCCCACAAACTAACTCGACGGCAAGTCACCATGTTGGTGTTGGGGGCCTGTTGGGAATGGGTTCCCCTAAGAGAATTTTTGGGGCTAAGAGCCCATGTTTTGGGACAATTTTGTAATAAAGTTGTAAAGACTCCCCATTTTCTCATCACGGAGCGCAAAGGTGTCAAGAGTCATAAAGGTTTGTCCACCCTTATTTTGTAAAGTGTCAATTCGGCTATAAAGATCTACCCATGGTCGGCAGACCATGGGATTGTATAAAAAGGAGCTAAGTAAGTAAGCTCTAAGTAGTTAGTAGTGAAGTAGAGTTGATATGGTTTCTACAAAGTGATATAGCTTGGAGAAGTCTAAGTGTTTTTGGGTATTAACTTAGGTAGAGGCTCTGCAGATGAGTCTACAGAGGCTTAGTGTAGAAGTCTGTAGCTAAGTGCGCGGACCCTTATAGCTGTGTGCATAGGGTGGATAGAGTATGTATTAAACTGGAGATATTAATAAAGAGAATTATTCTATAATTACTGTGTATTTAATCTCTGTTAGTGCATCTCATTATATTTCTTTACCATATGGGTTTATATTACAATGTTCATTTGATGCATGAATGTATGTGATTATATTTGTTAATTGAACACTAGTAAGAATATCAATTTGCGTGACGATAACTTCAACTGACTAGTAGAATAAGTAAAACACTTGAGGTAACTTGAAAACCTATACAATACATCGTCATAGGAGAACGAATGTACCTGAACCGCTGGTTAGCACTGAGCAAAGGTCGATCGTACACCTTCACGGAGGTATTGAATGGTGCGATAGAGGGTAGATTGATAATCCCAAAGGCTTAGCATCCTGCGCAAAGGCAAGAGCAAGGGCTATAAACCGACATCATGACCATCTTAGGGTGTAGAGACTTGGTTCTAACACCCCCCATACTACTTTGGGTGAGACATCGGTCTGCGCTCCATGGGCTAATGCCGAAAGGGAAAGTAGTGGAGGGATTTGTTTAGCTGACTAGCACTGAACCTTGGTCAGGGCCCACAAAGCCAAAAAAGTGTTTTTTTCCCTAACCTTCCACAACCTACAAATTTTACACAACAACAATTGGAAGAAAAAGGAGAAAGTGGGCTTTGTTACAGTTGTGATAGAAAATACACTAAAGGTCATAAGTGTGCAGAGAAGAAATTATTTTACATAGATTGTGAAGAGGAGGAAGAAAAGCAACAAGAATTTCAAAAGAAGAGAATATACACCAAGAACAAACCCTAGGGAAAGAATAAATGAATCCGACCATATCTTGTAATGCATTGGCTAGAATTACAACTCCTCAAACTATCAAGATAAAAGGACATATCAAGAAGAAAAAGGTAATAGTGTGGATTGATTCGGGAAGTACCCATAATTTTATTCATTGTAAGATAGCCAAGGAATTGAATTGCTTCCTATATCTAGCACCGGAGTTCCAAGTGATGGTTGCAAGTGGAGGAACCATAAATTTCTCTGGAAAGTTCCATAATATCAAGCTACCCATGGGATAATATGTATTAAATAGCCCAATGCTTTCCATTACAATGGGTGGTACTGATGTTGTACTAGGAGTCCATTGGCTACAATCCTTGGGTACAAGAGCTTTTAATTTTCAAGAACTTTTCATGAAATTTTGTTCAAAAGGAAATGAAGTTGAATTAAGGGATGTCACAAGGAAACTCGGAAAGATAATCAACTCTAACAGAATGACAAAGCTTCTAAAGAAAGAACAATGAGGAGTAATTACACAATTATGTTCAATAGAGGTTCCCACATCAAAATCATCTATTTCTCTATATCTCCAAATAGCCTTGGACAATCATTCCAGGGTATTTGAGACTCCCAAAGGCATCCCACATATTCGTGATCAAGATCATGCTATTCATATGATTCCAGGAAGCGTTCCTCCAAAACATCAGGCCTTACATATCTCCCTATGCCCAAAAGAGTGAAATTGAATGTATGGTTGTAGAAATGCTAAAGGCTCGTATAATTCAACCTAGTGAAAGTTCTTTCTCTACTCCAGTAGTATTGGTGCACAACAAGGACAGATCATGGTGCATGTGTGCGAATTATAGGGAGATCAGCAAGCTCCCTATTAATGATAAATTTCCCATTCCTGTCATTGATGAATTATTGGATGAATTGCATGGATCAATTTACTTCACCAAGTTGGATCTTCATTGAAGATATCATCAAATCATAATGAAGAGTGAAGACATTCCAAAAACATCATTTCGTACTCATGAGGGTCATTATGAATTTTTGGTCATGCCTTTTGGCCTTACCAATGCACCTTCTACATTTCAAGGTTTGATGAATTCCATTTTCAAACTCTTATTTAGAAAATTTGTGTTATTATTTTTTGATGATATACTAATCTACAACAAGTCTTGGATGGATCATGTTCAACATGTTGACAAGGTGCTCAAACTTTTGGAGGAAAAGCAATTATATGCAAAAAGATCCAAATGTTTCTTTTGAGTACAAGAGGTGGACTATGTGGTTCATATTATATCTCATGAAGGTGTTAAGGTAGACCCTAGAAAAATTAAATCCATTAAGGAATGGAAAATTCCCACATCCATAAAGCATCTGCAAAGATTTCTCAGTTTGACAAGGTATTATCTCAAGTTTGTTAAGAAATATGGGAGAATAGCAGCACCTCTAATAAAATTATTGAAGAAAGATGCATTTTCATGGACTCCATAAACAACCAAGGCCTTTGAACATCGTAAACAGGCAATGTGCCAAGCACTGGTGTTAGCTACGCCGGACTTCACAAAAACCTTTGTTCTGGAATGTGATGCCTCAGGAAATGGAATTGGTATTGTTTTAATGCAAGAAGGAAGACCCATTCCTTTAAAAAGTTGTCCAATCAAAGGAAAGTATTTACACAAAGCTATTTATGAGAAGGAAATGTTGGAAATACTACATGGACTTAACAAATGGGGACCCTACCTAATGGGAAGACACTTCAAGGTAAAAATGGACCATGATAGTCTTAAATACTTTTTAGAGCAAAGATTATCTACAGAAGAGTAGAAAAAATGCGGCACAATGATGTTGGGTTATGACTTTGAAATTATCTACAAAAAAGGGAAGAAAAGTGTTGTGGCAGTTACACTTTGAAGAAAGGATAAGGATGTGGAAGCATTGCTTTGCACCATTTCTATTATCCAACTAGATTGGATAAACAAAGCAAGGGATGAATGGAAGAATGACGAAGAAGTGCAGGCATTCATTCAAAAGTTACAACAAGATCCCAATATAGCTGATGCATTTAGCTGGAAAAATGATTCGTTGTGGTACAAAGATCACTTATATCTATGTAAGAATTCCCAACTCAAACAAAATATTCTTATGGAATTGCACACTTCTCCCTTGGGAGGGCACTCAGAATTTTTAAAAACATACCACGGGGTTAAGAAGGAATTTTTTTAGGATGGCCTTAAATCATATATTCAAAGGTTTATGGTGGAATGTTTGGCTTTCCAACAAAACAAAGTGTAAAAAATTAAGACCACAGGTATATTAAAACCTTTGTCTATTCCAAACCAACATTAGGAGGAGGTTTCAATGGATTTTATAACGAGTTTACCCAAGTCCGAAGGAAAGAGTGTCATCATGGTGGTAGTTGATAAACTTACCAAGTATGCACACTCGTTCATTATCTCATCCATTTAAAGCCAATACAGTTCCTTTTGCATTTATGGAAATAATTCAGAAGGTACATGGAAACCTAAAGATTATTATAAGTGACAAAGATCCCATTTTCACTAGAAATTTTTGGACAAAATTATTTTCTTGTCTTGGTACTCAGTTTGCTCATAGCTCATCTTCTCATCCTAAATCTGATGGAAAAAATGAGTCAGTAAAAAAATGTTTGAAATGATATATTCGTTTCCTTGTCATAGATAAACATACACAATGGTTCAAATGGTTGCCTGTAGCTGAATGGTGGTATAACAATTCCTTCCATACTGCAACAAAAATGGCCACATTTATGGCACTTTATGTTGGCATTATGTTTCTGGTATGGTTATATGTTACAGATGTTGTACTTGATGGCAACGCCCATGGCATGGCTCTCAATATGATGAGAATTAAGAAGTACGTAGGAGAAAAGTTCATGGAATCTTATGCAGAGAAAAGTTTATAAAAGTTTATTTCATGTGGAGAAAAGTTCATAGAATTTTATGCAGAGAAAAGTTTATTTCATGTGGGAAAACTTACCTTTGGTCCATGGTAGTTAGTCCTTGGAATTTGAACCTATGGTTTTTTGGACCATGGCATCTCGACAGACGTGTTGATCCCTAGTATTGAGTTGATGGTATTGGTTTGTTATGGTTTTGGCCCGTGGTATTGGTCCATGATTTGAGGAAGAGCTTGCCTATATAAAGCAAGGAGATCATTTGGCTTGTGCATGCTTTTGGGTTGAATATCTTAAGATCTGAAATATTGGGTTATTGTTTCAAAAGCTCGATCTATATGAAAGTGAAGTGGAAAGCGAATTTGTGAAGGGTGATCTCTCGAGCGCTGCAGGTGTGGAAGTGCGGAGGCGCCACAGGAGACACCACAGGAGGCGCCGCAGGAGATGCCACAAAAGGCGCTACAGGAGACGCCACAGAAGGCGCCACAGGAGACGCCACAGAAGGCGCCGCAGGAGACGCCGCAGGAGGCATCGGAGGAGACGCCGCAGGAGGTGCCGCAGGAGATGCCGCAGAAGGCGCCGCAGGAGATGCCACAGAAGACGCCACAGGAGACGCCACAGAAGGCCCCACAAGAGATGCCACAGAAGGCGCTACAGGAGACGACAGAAGGCACCGCAGGAGATGCCACAGGAGGCGCCGCAGGAGACGCCACAGGAGGCGCCGCAGGAGATGCCACAGAAGGCGCCACAGGAGACGCCGCAGAAGGTGCCGCAGGAGACACCACAGTAGGTGCCGCAGGAGACGCCATAGAAGGCGCCGCAGAAGGTGCCACAGGAGATGCCACAGAAGGCGCCGCAGGAGACGCTGCAGGAGACGCCATAGGAGGCACCGCAGGAGACGCCACAGGAGGTGCCACAGGAGACGCCGCAGGAGGCGCCGTAGGAGACACCGCAGGAGGTGCCGCAGGAGACGCTGCAGGAGGCACCGCAGGAGACGCCACAGCGCCGCAGGAGACGTCGCAGGAGGTGCCACAGGAGACGCCACAGAAGGTGTTCTGGGTTTAGTTTTCTGTTATTATGGATCTCGTTATCTGGGTGACTTACTCATACTTGATGATCATTTGATATTTATGGATCCAGTTTGAAAATTTATGAAAAGTGGTCCTTGAAAGAAAAGAAGTTGGTGGTTGTAGCTCCCTTCCAGGAGAGACTGGAAGACGAGAGACAGTTGTAGCTCTCTGCAGGTTGCAGCCTGCGTACTGGTAAAGGACTTCACCAGTACAAGACCATTGTAAAAGGAGTTTCTAATTTCAAAGAAGATAGAGACATATTGTAGCAGGTGGTTTTCACCCACATTTGGTTTCCACCTTATATCTGGTGTTCTTTGATGTGACTGTCTGTTTTTCTTGTTCATGCTCATTATTTTATGGTACTTATATGCAAAAATAATTCAAAGTGTAAATAAAGAAGATCCGGTAAAAGAACTAGATAATACTGATTCACCCCCCCTCTCAGTATTATTTTCAACAATTGGTATCAGAGCAGGTCCTTCTAAAGAAGCTTGATCGCTTGAAGGAAAATCTTTCATCATGAGAAACTATGAGAGGGAAGCATCTATCAGCCCACCGGTTTTTGATGGGACAAACTTCAATTATTGGAAGGTAAGAGTTACTGCCTATCTTCAATCTCTTGGTACAAAAGTTTGGAACATCATAGAGATAGGCTATGCTTTTCCTTCAACTACTCCTACAGATGCAGACGAGAAGAAGAAGTATGAAACAAATGCAAAAGCAGTCAGTACCCTATTAGGATGTATATCCCAATCGGAATTCATGAAGGTAATGCACTATAAATCCGCAAAAGAGATATGGGACAAAATTGTCACGAGCTATGAAGGAGATGAACAGGTAAAGCGTGCCAAACTTCAAACTCTCAGGATTCAGTATGAGACTCTCAAGATGTATAATGATGAAAGTGTGGCTAACTATTTTCTTCGGGTAGATGAAGTTGTTAATTGTATGAAAAATTTGGGTGAAGAAATAAAAGAGGCTATTGTGGTTGGAAAGGTTCTAAGATCATTGTCCCCCAAGTTTGAATCTAAAGTATCTGCAATAGAAGAAAAAGAAAATCTACGAATTCTTACTATGTCTCAGCTACATGGAATTCTAACTGCTTATGAAATGAGAAAGGGAGGTCCATCAGATAGAAGAGAAGCTGCTTTCAAGGCATCAGGCAAAGGAGATTATTATGAAGCAAGTCACGTACCAGAAGAAGAAGAAGAAGAATCAAATTTTGTCAGAAATCTTCAAAGGGGTTCTGGAAGGTTCAGAGGTAAGTTACCTTTTAAATTCTTTTCTTGTGGAAGAGTAGGTCATTATGCTGCAAAATGTCCTTATAAGGATAAAGGAAAGGAACCTGCTAGATGGAACAGGAAACAGGGTGCAAGTAAGAAAAGCTACTACACTCATGAAGATAGTGATGGTCTATCAAACAGTGATGAAGATGAACGAGGTAATGAATATAAATTGTTAATGGCATTTGAAGATGATGATTATATGGATGCTATAGATGTGGATTACTTTCATGAAGAAATTACTAAACTTAAGATATGTATAGAAGAGAAGAATATGATCATTGATACTCTACAATTTCAAATTGATGAAAAGGAAAGACATCTTGAAAAATTAGAAGGTGAAATTGTTGGTCTTAGAAAAGAGATTGAGAAAACAAAAGCTATTAATCTTAAGTTTGTCAAAGGATCTGAAACTTTGGATGAGATTATCAATGTGCAGCGTTCTCCTCTAAACAGATAGGTCTGGGTTATAATGGAGAAACTTCTCAAGCATCCACTTCAAAAAGTTATCTTGATGCAGCAAGAAGAAATGAGCAAAAGCACAATGAAGACCATCAGGTAAAACAGGGACGAATTGCAAACAGAAACTATCAGGGGCAATCCATCTTAAGGGTGAACAAAAGCTACAACCAGCCACAGGTAAAATCTTCTCAATTTGGTTCAAGAATAGATGACAAGAGAAATTACAATCAATTGGCTGGTAGATTCGGTAACCGCAGAAGTTTCTTCAATGGACAATGCTTTTCTTGCCATAACTTTGGTCACAAAGCAGCTCAATGTGTTGCATATAAAACAATCATGACTATGGAAGCTCAAAAACAAAGAAGTATGATCGGGATTACAAAAAGGACCTATAACAACTTTTTAGTTCTTGAAAATGAAGTTGAATGTTCTATTTGCAATAACTTTGGTCATGAAGACTCTGAATGCAGGAGCAGGTTTCAGCAGAGAAAGGAACAAGCCTCAAGCACCAAAACATGGAGAATAAAGGAACCACAAACAGAAAGATGTGGGATAGCATTTTATGCAGAGGGACAGGAAAATCTATGGTACATTGACAGTGGATGTTCGAAGCATATGACAGGTGATAAAGAAAAACTTGAGTCATATTCTGCTCTAGAAAAAGGAAAGAAAGTCTCTTTTGGAAATGATACTCCTGCAACTATAAAAGAAAAGGTATTGCTCAGTTAAAAGAAAAGGTCAAGGCTGGAAATGTTTTGTATGTTGATGGATTGAAACATAATCTTCTAAGTGTCAGTCAGATGTGTGATCAAAGAACCGAGGTGATATTCAGATCAAATGGATGTCTTGTTCGTGATCTTGATACAGGTAAAACAGTGATGAAAGGCAAAAGAACTCCAAATAATCTGTACATATTTGAAGAAGGACAACAACAATGCTACCTAAGCAAGGATGATGAGCACTAGTTATGGCATCGGAGGTTGGGACAT
>APFE031702314.1:6461-18482 GCA_000404065.3 Pinus taeda
CATATCTATAAAGGGATATCAGAAATATCACACCTCTATGCTTTAGTGACAAACTCCTAGGATTAAGGATTCACATGACCGTTCAAAATGAAATGTCAATGGCTCCCATTAGTTTAACAAGGATTTTTTTACTCAAAATTGCCACGTCTATGCTTTAGTGACAAACTCCTAGGATTAAGGATTCACATGACTGTTCAAAATGAAATGTCAATGGCTTCCATTAGTTTAACAAGGATTTTTTTACTCGAAATTGCCACCTAGAAACTGATGGACAAGTAGTTTATAGAGGAAGGGTATTACTAACATTTGCACCAGATGTTACAAAGGAAACACAGTAAGGAAGAAAGAAATGGAGAAAGAGCATAGATGAACACATATGCGATATGTTAGGATTTGAGCAAGAGAAATAACGTGGTGTTAAAAGAAAAGTGAACTCCTCTTTCCGTATCCTATTGATTTGAGTTGCAATATGTCAATTGAGGGAATGCTCAACAGTTTCAACGTTGTACTTGCCGCCTGTTAATGTGCTTTTCCCTCACATGATACCTTATTTTTATAGCTTGTACATCCTCACCCACGAATAATCCTACTAACTATTATTTCTTTCACTTTGCTGAATTTTCATACAAATTTACCAATTCAAATAACCAAGATGTCAGAGTGATATCGTCGACTACCACTTGTTTTGTTACTGCGAATTCTTCTCGTTTGAGGTGCATTATTACAATTCCTAATATTTTTTTAGGACAAAGGATATTATGAATGTAAAATGACATCCTTCACATAAGGATATTCCACTGTATTACTAAGCTTGCAAATATTATGAACATCACATAAATAAAAACCATAACAACAATCCAGAAAAGACCGACGAGGAACAACATTGAAACTACATGCAACGTTAGTAAGAGTGGGAGTAATCACATGAGCCTTGGACCCCACAAAATGTGGCGAGATCAATAATATAGAAGTTAATGGTGATCCTCTATGTTTTTTTCTTCTACGGACCATTCAACATGGAATGCATTATAACTCTGGACATTTATCCATTAGCTGGGTTGTCGTTCAGTAGTAAAGCAATGTTAGCTTTCATCTTAACTGGCCTAGGTTCAATTCTCGATGCTTCAATGCATGCAACTCTCTCCTCTACCTGGGGATTCCTAGAGTGGCATGTCCTAGGAGTTTCATTCCTACTCTGGCCAAATATTGGGTGGTTCTTGTTGAAGGAAAAAAAACTAACAACATTTGTCCATTTTTTCTTATCAAACTTCATCTCTAAAGATATGAACAACTTGTATGTGAAAGCTTCCCTCACTTTTCACGTTACAGAATATAAATTGGTATATGTCAGTGACATAATCAAATGGTATATTAAATTAAAAAATACTATAAATAACGATGAAATTTATATCAGATTTCTAAACAAACTTAGCTGATTTATTCCAAGAGACTTCAGCTTGGGGATTAAGAGCAAAAATTTTCTTAAGGAAGAATAGTTTGCACAAAATGTTAAATATCCATCATGTATTTGATTAAAAAATATATCACACCCATAATTCTACGTATTTTTCATATTTAAAAAAACTCAACGCATTTCGATAGCTACTGAGATCATCATCCTCTTCACTACATGTATCAAATGATTTGATTATATAATTGGAGCCGACATCATGGAAAATATCATGTACACCTTGGCTTTTTTGTTCCACGACTATTGAAGCCAACACTGATGAATGCATTGAAAGAATGTGAACATTCCAATATCTTTAGATGTCAAGGGTAGGTGAATATTTCTGATAAATTGGAAAATGAGTCTTCAAAAATTAGTAAAGGAAGGGGTGACAATTGCATAAGTGCTTTTATTTTATTTTAAAATAGGCTAAGCCAAAATATGTTGATTGGAAAAGTAATCTGTCTTTAGATATATCAATAAAAATTTGGATTTAGAGTAGAGCAAACTCTAATTGTGAATGAAAAACAATCTACATACTAATATAAAAAAAGAAAAGAAAAAAAAAATCCTTCTGCAAAACTAAAATTTAGGCATGGTCTAGAGTGAAACATGTTTTCTCATGTAGAAAATAACATTTTTCACAAAAATCGTCTCTAGGAGTTGTCAATCATGTCACTGAAAAGTGTGCCCGTAGAGTAAGCAACGCACCAAGGAATGTGGAATGCACCACCCTAATCACTATCCACGCATATTGACGACTCTCTAGCTTGATGACTGCATACCAAAAAAGTCAAGTGCTTTGGCTAAATATGAAGTAAAACATACAGAGCGACAAGACAATTGTTCATTTTCCCTTGATGATGTGCCTCCTCTTCCGCAAGGCAATTGGGTTGTAATATTGTCCCTGCAACACAAATGAAATGTTGGACAAGTACCCAACCATGTTTATATATCCAAGGACATAGAAGAAAAAGGCGATCATTGAAATTGAATTGAAAAGAAACTCCCTTGAATTTAGATACTTATAGAATCCCACGTTATACATAACTAGGAAGAAGGCCAATATGTAGACCGCGGTATGTGCCAAGACGATTGGAAAAAACCAAAAGAGAATTACTGCCAGATGCTTTGAAGACCTGGTAATGATGGTCAAAGTGTTCACAAAGAAAACTTCGTTTTCTTTGTAGATGGAAGTCGCCATGTACATCATTGTCACAGTGGACAACATCCAAAAGTCAAACATTGCATTCATCATCTAGAGCTGTCGAAATCCCCTTGACTCAAGGGTTACTAACTCAATTGGTTTAGTGATCATATAGAAGCATTCATGATTGGATTTATAAAGAACGAGAGGGACAAGCTTCAGGCATAGCACCAAAAGTTGTAAAAGACAGAGAGAAAATAATGTAATCCTTAATATTATAAAACTAATATTAAAAAGCCCTAATATCATAGACTCGGTATTAAACTCTTAATTTTATAATATTGATCCCTTTGGTTTATTAATCCATTTGGTTTATAATCTTAATCCCTTGGGTAAATTTCTCTCTCTCCTCAAGTTTGATATTTATTTTACTAATATTTTTTCTCATTTAAACCTCTATTAAACTACAAAACCTAAAAAGAGTTTAAGATTTAATTTTTTTATGCATTCAGATTATATAGATTATAAACTGAGAGGAACTCTGATAAACATGCCTTAGTTAATGTTTGTCACTCCTTTATCGAAGATGCGAGTTGTATCCACATCAATATACTAATACCCGAGCCCAATAATCCTCTTGTTGTACCTATGAGATGATAATGGTCAATTGATCATGCCAAAGCATCTAAGATATATGTTTTGGGGTTCTGGTTTTGGTTTTTATGGAGGACCAATACATAAAACAAAATATAAGAATGATCTATTAACTCTTTTAGATAGTACTAACAAATAATGAAAGGGTTGTTATTTAACTTCAGATGGTGACTTTAATTTGATAAGATGTGCAGAAAGAATAGTAAGGAGATATGATTGCTTTACATTTCAGATAGAAAGATAAATCATCATAAGTGGGAAAACCTTAGACCAATGTTCAAAAGTTAAACAAAGTATGCTTAAAATTACATAAGACACTGGCAATTTTATTATTTAGAGAGAGCCTTTCAGACAAATAGTCCAATATCTCAATCTCTTTATAATAATAACTTCAGAGGGAAATTTAACAATAACTATAACACATTTATTCTCACTTGATATCTCTGTAAAACTTAAACATATGTAGAATTAACAAAATGAATGAAACACATGAAAGACTTATAGAAGAAAACAAGAATGTATGATACCAAATTCATAATCCTTTTCTTTATTATCAGTGATCTAGAAAAAGCTTGTACAACAATGCTTTACAAAATTTCTTATGGAAAGGTACCACCTTTAATAACTTGTAGAAGAGAGTTATTTATACTAGTTTGGATAACGAATAAAATATCCTAAATTTATCACAAAAATAGCTTGAAAGAAAATAGGAAAAGAAAATTGTTAAATGATGTGTCCCTATTAGGTAGGAACTTGTTGATGATTGTTCCTTCAAAATTGTTGTGTTGTCTTCTTGTTGGAATGGAAATTTAATCACTTGTTTCACACAATTGATCCTACCTCTGCTCACTTGGTATCTCCAGATTTACCATTCTTCTCACTATCTCATTAACTTCATTATATCTTTCAAAATTGGATTTAGTAAGAAAAAGATGTCCAACTTCATATTTGTTCGTATATAATATTTCACATTAATCATCGAATTTTACTAGCAGATCATCTAATGTCACTAGCTCTGGTAAACATTTCCTTTTCAGAATACTAAATTTAGAATGAAACCTTTTTACTACAATGTGCAAAGCTTCACATTTTTCATTCAGCTAAGTCAGTAGATTCTTCTTCATTAGGACTTTCTTAATCTCCAAAATAGTAGTTGTCCTATCTGGAATATTTATCTCTTGTAACTATTGCCTTGTCTTAGAGTTTATTACTTTGATCATCCCTGCTGCTTCTTTGGGTTTTGTGTGCAATGTTGCCCTTTGATTATCTATCTCTGTCCTGCATCTAGCAATCAATTCTTGCTGCTCAAAAATAATTTGAATAGATGGCCATATTTCTGTTATGGAGTGGTTGATATCTAACTAGATTTCCTCTTTGGCCTAGGCCAAAGTGTTTGCCATTAGAGTCTTACTCTGTAATTGTTTGAACCTTTGTTCTAACTTGTGTGATTTTTGCATTTCCTCTACATACAAGGTGTCATTCTTTACTTATTGTGACTATAGGGCTTAGAACTTTTGGAGTAGTTTTTATTTTGGTGTTTTTGTACATGTAACTCTTGTGATAATCTTGTTTCTTCAAATATTATTGAAGATGAAGCAATGTCAGTAGGAGATGAGCTTAAATATGTACCTGTTATGGGAATTGTTGTTACTGAGGTCAAAGCAAGTTGTGCTGCCTTTTTTTCTTGAGAATTTGTTCTATTTTCTCTTCCGTTTTCTTGATCTATATTTTTTGCTCAATAATGAGGTTCAACATCTCCTCCTTGTTTTTTTCATTTTTGTCCACCTCTTTCGTTTGGGGATCCTCAATTGAAGGCAGTTTCAACTGTTTCTTCAAAGTTGTTATCTCTATATTCTTCTTCTGGAGTATTTCTTCAATTTATTTACAGTATTGGGGATCATATCCAATTTTGATAATAATATCTTCTAAAGACTTTAATTTGTTATATTTAGCTAATGATGAATCTTACAATCTTAAGCTATGACTACACAGTTGACAAGGTAGTTCTCAGCCTTGAAAGAGACATGGCAATTGTAGTCATTGTCGAAAATACCATTTCACCTGATTGCCTATGGAAATCCATTTGGTCAATAGGATGTATCTGGTTTACATCAAATGAAAATATGGTCTTCTTATAATCAGTTGTAGATTTGGGAAATGGAATTTGAGCCTGAAAAAATGCCATTTGCATCCTTCCTCTTTCATTGTCAAAGGCAGAGAGAAGTATGTGCTGAGAAGTGGATGTCTGCTTCCAAAAATTACTATATACTTGTGATTTAAGACATTCATTTTTCTATTTGATTTCCAAAAATATTGAGAAGATATTAGTATCTTCTACTGAGCTAGTCTCAGTTGACTGAATAATCTCCATTGGTTCAGTTGAAGGAGTTGAAGAAGTATAAGGACGCTTGGGATCAGTGGCCCCCGCTGATGAAACATCTTTTAAATCTCCAAGATCAATGATTTATGGTGGCTTGCTCCCTGATGACAGTGACAATCCGGTGCTCATTTTCTTTTGCAGTATATAGTACCCTTTAATTGGTTCTATAATTGGTTGAGTTTCCTCTCTAGCTCTTTTGTGTTTAGTACTATGAGTGAATGGAGTATTTACCCGTGGAGTGGTTAGAACCTGTTCATCTGCTTCTAAAAGAGTCCCTCCAAACCACTACTCTTGGTTCTTAAACTTCTCCAAGTCTAGTCTAGGAGTATGGTTGTAAGGTGTTTCCTTCAATTGAACTCTAAGGGATGAAATGATCCCAAAAGGATCATAGGATTAGGTGAATATTGGCTAGAGATTTATGTTTTTTAATAATTTGTCTGCCTCTGCACCTGCAGACCTAGTATTACAGATAAATGTTCCTACCTTGGCCTTGAGTTTGAATTGTGATTTTTATTACTTGAGACAAAATGGACTTCATCCATATTTATCATTTGTCTAATGTATTGTAGTGAGAATATACTCATTGGCACATACTTAGGCAGTTTGTATGGAGCTAACTCACTGCCACATATTCTAACTTTAGTGTAGTTCCGGTACAGATACCAGTCACTAGTTTTGGTCTGTTCTGATAAGTGCATTGTCTTCCTAATCTCCTCCCCAATTTTGGGATCTGCCTGGCCATTAAGTAATTGAAGAATTGGATGTACAAAAGAATCTATGAACTAAGAGAATGTAAACTTTGTTGATGCTGCTTTCACTAACTCTGTCCAGTGAATCACTGATTGATTCACTCCCTACTCATCTCGTCTGTTAATTTGAATGTGCAATGAATCTCCCTACCGAAACAAAATCAAATGGATTATGACTGAGTTATATATGAAAACTCACTGTGTGGTAAAATTCATAAACTCTTCATGTGTATTATTAGCCAAAAATTGGCTATAATTATACATGAAGGCTGGTTTATATCCTTTTCTGAAAATGGAAAAGAATCCAAGCATGGATTCATCAATAGATTGATCATTTTAATATCCTAGGAGGTATGATAGCAGGGAGATGATATGTCCAATGGCTTCAGGGAACATAGAAGGTGAATAAGGTGGATTTCTCTTGGGTAATTCAACATCCTCTCGTAGAAAAAGTTCAAAGATAAGGGCTCTCTATGGGAAGGTGAGTTTATTTTAAAGGTCATGAGAGTTTCTAGTGAGAAATGGCCAAGGGAGTTAAATGGAGGTATCATTAACATTTGGTTTATACTCTTAGGAGTAATGGTGATCAGGATTTTTCCATCCTGATTCATCATTGTTCTTTTTACAGGATCATACCTGGCTTCACACCAACTGATTAAATGAGGGATGTGACGAGTCTTTAGAAAAGAGTAGAATTACAAAAGTGTTTCCCAAAAACGAATGGGATTTTCTTTGTCTAGATACTTATGCTTTAACCATAAATGCAATTAATGGAAATCAAATTCGCATTCACAGTCAGTGAATTTGAACAGGGAGTCTACAAGGGGAAGGTGATCTAAATCAAGCAATGTTGTGGATAGATTTCCTTCTTCGATAGTCTTCTGCGTTTTAGCTTTAGTAGCCATCTTGCTGCAGTGAGGAATTCAGACATTATTCTATCTAAAAGACGGGTGACAAGGGAAAATATACACAGAGTGGTAAATAAAGCTTTTGATGTATGGATAGACACATAAAATTCTTAAAGAGTAGGGCCATGGGATACTTATAGGTGAAGTCAGGTTTAATTTACTATTTAAATCTAGTCGTAGGCAATTAATTTGCAAAGGAGCAAGAATTAGTGTCTAACGGGAGATTAAACTGTTAACTGAGGATGTCAATGACTTTGGAGTGTAGGGTGCAACGACTTTGCGATGTGGAGGGTGGTGAATGGGTGAGATATAATGGACTAGTAACGTGGCAGATTTCATATAAAGGAGGGGATAAAGGCCAATTGTTAGAAGGAAAACCGTCGGCGGGATTTCGGGGTGGGGGAGTGTGATGGTTTATGTTTTTGCGCTTTGGGGCCCTGAAACGCTACGGGAGTACCACGTAGCAAAAGAGGGCAGCCATTAAAACTGCTTTTCTGAACCCCACCCCCCCCCCCCCCCAACCCACCCGCGTTATCGGGAAATGACCGAAGGGGGGCCGAAAAGCCTCCTCCGCCATTGATTCGGGCAAAGTGAATGATATCTGTTGAAAGGTGTCTGATGGTTATTTGATATTGATTTCACATTTTCTTTCTTCCACCCATCATACGTTATGACCTTTTTGCAAAGCGACCAAGTTTAAATAGTAATTAAACCCCGATTAAGAAGTTTAAACATTATTTTAAACTAAACAACAATTTCAAAGGCATGTTTGAGTTAGCAGCCTTAATTTTTATTTTCTAAAGAAAATATTATTTTTTTTATTGCTTATCTAACATTTTTATTTGCCTTCCTTTTTTAGAGCAACTACCCTATCATTTTAATTATATGGACCTGAAATGATAATAAATCCTAACATTTTTATTTTTTTTTTCAATTTTGTTTTTGGTGCATCTCCTAACTTATCATTTTTCAATGACATTTTGATTTTTTCAACTAATATCTAACTTATTAAAAAAAAACAAGTTACAACATCTCCCAGAAATAGGTACTCTCATCTCTTCGTTGTGATTGCTGTCGCAGAAAGGAAAGCGAAGGCCAAAGAGGTCTCGACAAACGCAATCACCATTATACTGCCAATTTTTTTGAAATGAAACAAACTATTTAAAAAATATCCACCCCATTAGTTCAGAATAAACCCCTATCATTTAGCATTGGACAAGATTCCCATTGAAAAATCAACAAAATGGCCTACATAATAAAAATATTTAAATAACTTACCTCATTGCTTGAGTAAGTAGGAATGGATAAGAGTCAGATTATAGATGACTCTGCATGGCAAGGCTAATCTTTTTCATGTTTTTCAAAATATTGTAAACCTAGGAAGAATGACTGAAACACCCGTTAGGAAATCCTCCACCATAATAAGAATCGTATGAAGCCATTTAAATGCTTGGAATACAATAGAAAAAAATTGAACACATAGAAGTGATGAACCTAAAGAAAGCTCAAGCGAAATGATTGCAAGAACTATGAAATGGAGATGATTCTTATTGTTGTGAGTTGATACAAAATTTCAATAGAGCCACCGAATCAATTACCACGAAAAAGAAGAACAATTAACAATTATAATACTAAGTCTCATAGGCATAATAATATCGTTCTCTTTTCCTTTTGACCCAACTTGGTCTAGTCTTTTGTTAAAATTGTTGTTGGCGCAATACCTAGATCCACATCAATCCATTCATCTTTTTCAACCTATGGATCTCTCATTTTGAGCTTCCATAAATAAAAATTCTTAGCATTAAATTTATCAATCTCTATCTTTGAACTACTTTCCATTTTGTAGATATCCCACTATAATAAGGTATATCCTAAGTTTGAGAAAAAATATTTAACAACAAAACATCTCTTTGAAGCCAAAACTACTTTAATTTTATACTTCATTATTTTATAATAATAAATGTGTATAAAATATAATATTATTTTAAGTTACTGTTAAATTTGTTTATAGATTTTTTTTTTGTAAGCAGAGGAGAGTCCATTCTATTATATTACTTCGGGTTAAAACCATTACATAATTCTGGTGGCCTCAACCCACCCCGAGGGGAAACCGGGTCTATTGGCCACCTTAGGTTCTTGACATCCATCCAGAAACCAAAAATTTTAATTCTACTTGTCCATGCTAAATAAGCCAAACATTCCTGTAAACTATTACATTTTCTCCTATTCATAGTAAATAAAAAAGGTATTGGAGTTGTCTTTCTACTGTAACAAAAACTATCTATGGTCCTCAACAAAATTGCATCTCTCATACCCGAATCCTCAGCTGTTTCCCTCAGTTTTCTTCTAACCAACCTCTTCCTTTGTGCCCATGTTTCTCTTCTCAATCAGTTGCTGAATTTCATCAAGCTTCTTATCCTACATCATCATTGTAATCTGAATGTTTTTAAGCTCTCTTATCAGGTTTGGAATTCCCTGAGATAGCTCATCCATTTCAACAGCCACTTGCTCCATGGCTTTGGCCAGCAATCCCTTCATCACCCAATAAACATATAATGCCTATTTATACAATGTCATACACCCTCTCGTGTTTCTTGGATCAGGAAGTAAATATTCCCAATCGTCCATCTCAGATCCAAATTGAGCCTGTGTTGCTTCCTCGTCCAGGTGCTGGATGATTCTTCTAATATCCTTATTGGTATTTTCACAATATGCTTGCTCATCATACTGTATCCTCTTCTCCAATGATCTTCGATACTTCCTGGCTGTAGACGCCTCATGTCTCCCCCATGGTCTTCCTCTTCCTCTGCCATAGCGCCCTCACCCTCTAACTGATCTTCCACTCCCCTGTAGCAGCCTCTGCGTCCCCTTCCCTTCACGTCCGAGGTGCTACCAAGTTCACCCTCGTCATTCTGCCCCGCCTTTCGCCTCCCACCCTACTCCCCTGCTTCCGGTTCTTCACCTTCTATTTCTCCCTCTTCCTTCTGTGTCGTCTTTTTCTTCTGCTCAGGTCCTTCTGGGTCGGAGTCAAACATTTCAACTTCATCATCCAAGTCCGTTTGGACTGACTGATAATGAAATTTGTCATCACCTGCCACAGGGTCCTTCCCTTTCTCCCCCAGGCTAAGGAGACCTCCAGCCTCTTCCTCCGCCTCCGCGCGCATTCTTCTCTTGGTCACCATTTGAATTCTTTCCTCCCTGTTGTCTATCTCCCCTATCCATTCTCTCTACTCTCCTCTAATTCCGCCTGGTTTCCTTGCCAATCCTCCCCTTGCCACGCTCTTTGTAATTACATGAATCACTTGCCTCACCTCGGTTTTCTTGCCTTCCTTGTTATCATTCCTCTGCAACTGATCTTCATTACCCCTCGCTCGTTCCTCTTGCCACTAGCCTTTCACATGATATCCCACCTCTCCTCGCCTACCTTATGCACCATCGTACCTCCCTTCTTTTGCCTTTGTCTTAATTCCATCACCTCCGATCGTCATTATGACCTCTCCGCCTTTTCTCGGGATTATGTCCCTACCTCGACTCGTCTTGTTAACCGCCATCATTAACCTTACCTTCTTTGCCTCGTCATCGTTCCTCCCCTGCCCTATTCTTATTACCTGATATGCCATCCTTCTCACTCCGATCGAGGGAAATTTGTTTATATATTTAATTAAAATTTAATGAAAATAATAAAATTTACAAATTAAAAGAAATTAAAAACTAGTATTAAAATTACTTCCTAATTTTTATGGAAAAATATTAACTTTTCAAAGAAATCAAAAAAGTGAGATATTTTTGGCGAATAGAAATTCATCCGAGCAACCACAGATTTGCTTGGACATGGCAATAGGAAGCTCTTTGTTGCAGACAATACACCGACCGTATAACACGTTCAGGAGACTTCAAATCATATATTTAAAAGAAAATTTAATAATAATAAATGTATTTAGTAAATTTATAAGAAATAGGTTTTCATATGTACAAATAAAATATATTAAAATAAAATGTTACGAAGAAAATATTATTCTATCATTAATTATTAAAAAAAAATAAAAAAAACAAACTATCTATAATGATAACTTATTGGTAATTCATAAAAGGTATTTATTGGTAATTCATAAAAGGTAGGTTTTCACTTTCACACTTTGTCTAACTTATTTTTATTAGGCTAATGAAAATAATAAAAAATAATTGTACTAGAATAGAATATTATTTTAGGATAACAAATAAGCTAAAATACAATTGTATTTTATGTCATTATGAAAATAATAAAGAAAGTCTAATAATTAGATTTTCCAACTTCGCATATACTTTTGTCGTAGTCTACGAGACTATTTTTTTTCCATGAAAGTTATAGAAATTTTGATCATATTTTGAGAAAATTCAGCAACGATTTTGGTAAAGCCAAGTTACACTTCTTAAACTTCAAAATTTTAGGTGCTCTCGAAGTTTTTTATGGTGTTGAATCCTTTTCCACCATCAAAAACACTATTCAAACAGTGTCTCTACAAGATTTTTTGAAATTTTTAGAGAATTCCCCTCCATAAATAACTCCTATACTTTTTTATTTTTTATTTTATTATTCTAGAGAGGTTGGACATGGCTTTTGTTGAAGCTCGAAGACAATACATCGTATAAGCGATTTCAGCGATGAGTTCACACCACTTTCATTATTATTTTAAAAAAATCAAACTAATAATAATCTCTTACTAATTCGTAACTTTCACTTTTAAGGTGTGAAT
>APFE031702316.1:8694-40898 GCA_000404065.3 Pinus taeda
AGCTACATTGCATCCATAAAGAAGGAATTGGGAAAAGTTTTGAAATGACTGATTTGGGCTATGTTCATTACTATCTTGGCATTGAAGTAACCCAACATCCAAAGTCCATATTTCTTTCTCAAAAGAAATATATTGCAGATCTGTTGAACAGGTTTGGCATGACCAAGTGCAATCCTCTTACTACTCCAATGGAACAAAACTTAAATCTCACATCTATTGAAGGAAAAGAGTTTAAGGATGCAACAAAGTATAGGAAGCTTGTAGGAAGTCTCAACTACCTAACTACTACAAGACCAGACATTTCGTTCGTTGTTGGAATCCTCTCCAAGTTTATGCAAAAGCCTTGTGAGGGACATTGGTCTGCTGCAAAAAAAGTTCTAAGGTACTTGAAGGGAACTCAAGACTTTGGAATCAAGTACACACAGGTGGACAACTTCAGCTTGATTGGATACTCTGATTCAAACTTTGATGGAGACAAAGAAACTGGGGTATCTACTTCAGGATATGCTATGAGTCTTGGATCAAGAGCTATCTCGTGGAGATCACACAAACAATTAGTTTCAGCAGATTCCACAACAGAAGCAGAATACGTGGCAGCAACTGAAGCAACAAAAGAAATTGTGCGGCTCGGGAAAATTCTTGAAGATTTGTAGGTAAAACAAGTACAATCAACTCCACTCATAATTGACAATACCTCTGCATTAAAGTTGGCCAAGAACCCAAAGTTCCATGATCAAACAAAGCACATCAATACTAAAAATCATCTGATCGACATCATGTTGACGCCAAAACAATCCATCTCCGTCATTGTTCCACAAATGAGAAAATTGCAGACATCTTCACCAAAGCGCTTGGAAGAGAAAAGCTTGAACGATTTAGAATGATACTTGGACTCAACAACATCCCTTCAGATTAAGGGGGCGAATGTTGACACCTAATCCTTGTGATTGGGTAAATATATGTACATAAATAAATGAGAAATATGAACAGTCATCGAGATATTAAATGAATAGTCTCTCCCTCATGTATATAATAGACCTACCTAATGGAATAAAATACATGAATCAATTTTTGCTTTGTGGAGTTACTACCTGGCCTGACACTATCTGAGACATCGCACAATAGGAATTTTTGAGTTGTTATGAGACAGGGTTAGTTTAGAGGTCATAATTTAGGGAGAGTGTTAAAATAAGTTAATTATTCCCACATGAGGAGTTGGCTAAAATTAGAGAGTCAGTTAACTGAGTGTTGAGTCAATTCGAGTTAAGTAATAGATGAATTCAGTTATGGTTGCATGCCAAGTTATCTTAGGTGAGTCGTTAGTTGGAAACATATAAATATCCCTCACCAAGTTAATTGTAATCATCAAGCTTTTTGTGTGATCAATAGAAGAGGTGTAGCTCATGTGTTTTGTGTGTGAAATTTGTGTTTTTGCCTCCTTTGCCTTTCCATAATCTTGGGCCTCAAGGGGAAACAAGAACGAGCCCTGTTCCACAATAGATAATGGTTCATGGTCATTCAAACCATTATGATAGCCATCCGCATTGTCATGGAAGAGCTGGATATTAGAGAGATTAAGTTTTGCATGCTCTGAAGTGGATAACATGATCAACAATATCGTTTCTATCCCTCTAGACAACAACGCCACATCCCCGCTTCTCTCCATGATTCAATTAGTCTTGATGTTCAAAAATAGAAACCCTAACCCTAAGATATGGGTCATGCAATCATATTCGGCCTATGTAGCACCTGAGCCATGTTTTCATATTTTTTTCTTATTTCCGTGCATGACGGCTAAGACTCACTGTGGACTCATTATCTGCTTTTATACACACCTTCACACAAATCTACTCAAGCTCCAACACATTAGGAGTGTCATTGATTTTTTATAGAAATAAATGTTATACAAATTGTCCATTCTTCCAGCTCTCAGAGCTCATTCCCTCGTCACTACACACTCAAAGATATTGTATGACTCATAATTTAAAAACTAAAGATAATACATCCTATCATAATATCCTTGTAGGAGTGAGTCTTTCTCCATTAAGAGTATATCTTGACTAAGTACTTAATTTCTAGGGGAAGGATAAATAAAATGGAAGAAAAGAAACTTCCTAAGATTACTTCAAACTTTAGTTAACTACGTTGATAGGTGTTATACTATGAATTTATTCTTGGAAACAATATTGAGATTCATCATCCTCAACAACTATTGCAAATATGAACAATGTTGCCTTTAGGACTCTAAATTAAATAGAGTATTGTTGCCTTTATCATTCTACATAGAGTATTGTGCCATAAATGGATTTATCAACAAAAATTCAAAATAATGTTGCGGGATCAACCTCCTATTTTGTATAACTAAGAGTGATTGGTGCTTGTTTGTCTGCATAAATCCAGATTCAACAAATGAAAATTGCATTGTTGGATGCATTTCTTGTTTTACATAGCTGAGAGTGACTACCTGTCTGCAGATATACACTTGATCGAAAGAGGCAGACTCACCATTGAACATCGTTTGTGTAGAAGATGGAACTGAAATGCTCGTGTCTTCAAAAAACTAGTGGGGTCACACTGATTAAGTATCAACTTGAAAATGAGAATGAGTTCACACTCCGTAGCTGACTGCTATTACACGATTTCTTTTAGGGATAGAGTTCAAATTTATTTACTCATGTAAAACAATGTTGACAACATACAAAAATATTGTCCCAGGTATAAACAACTTAGTAAAGTGAACAACATTGAAGAATAAAGTTACCATTTAATCAGATATGGAAGTAGAGCATATAAAATATTTCAACAAATTATATTGTTCTAGGCCACAGGTTCCATTTTGTAAACAAATAGCAGTGTGTGAGTTGTTCCCTTCGTGGTCCAACCTGGAGGAAAGCAATAATATGGAGCGCCCTGTAACACAAGTTCTCTAGGTATTAAAAGATTTGGCTAGAGGTAAAGGTCCGGAACCTAACAGGTGGACTATGGAACTCTTCCTGCACTTTCAGGATATATTGATTGAAGAGCTTACTAAGATGGTTGAAGAATTCATGGGTCTTGGTTTGATGTATGGAGCCACAAATGTTACCTTTATTTGCCCCATTCCTAAGGTCACCAAACCGGTATCATTTTTTGACTATTGCCCAATTTCATTATCCAATATTATTTATAAGTTGATATAAAAAACAATTGGAAATCGTCTTAAGCCTTCTTGTCCAAACATATTTTTGGGGACGAATTTGGGTTTGTTAAGCATAGGTAGATCCATGATGAAGTTGCAATTGCACAAGAATTCATACATTCAGTTAAGAAAATTCATTTGGATTCTTCTCTCATCAAGTTAGATATATAGTTATGGAGAATATTGGTCTAGGAAGAACTATGATTAATTGGATTAAAGCATGCATAAAATCTATCTCTTTTGCCATCATGGTCAATGACCTCCATACATATTCTTTCTCAGCCTCCAGAGGACTTAGACAAGGCTATGTGATGTCTCCACCATTATTCCTTATCATCATTGATGTCCTAAGAAGGAAAATCAAGGATGCTCGATCTCATGGTATCATATGTGGATGCAGTTTAGCATCTATTATCTCTCTGTCTCACCTGATCTTCGTGGACAATTTGATGGCTATTGGGATCTCCGATCCTAAAGAATGGCTAACATTTCATGGTGTCCTACAAGACTTTGGTCTTGCTTCAGGCCTATTCATGAACAAATCCAAGTCCCTTTTGATGTCAAATGACCCAGACGTAGCATCATCATCACAGATTGCCAATACTTTTCGGGTTAAAATTGTTGACATGTATGAAGGCTTTTGATACCTGGGTTTCATTTTGAAACCGAACGGTTATAAAATCTGTGACTGGGATTGGCTCATATGGAAAATCGAGAAGTGGCTTCATCATTGCGCACACAACTAGATCTCTCTTTGGGGCCGACTTGTTCTAATTAAATCAGTCCTCCATAGCATCCCCATCTATTGGATGCATATCGTCAAGCTACCAAAGGGTGTGACCAACAAATTAAACTCCATAAATTCGTGTATTCTGTGGGTAGGTACAAGTAGATAACGGAAAATCCACCTAGTTAGTATGGACATGATCAATATTCCTATTTCCCTGGGTGCATGGGGGACAAAAGGCACAACTTATTTTTACATAGCTCCCCTACTAAAAAAAAATTGGAGAGTAGCTAGCAGCGAAGGATTTTGGCAACAAGTAATATGTGCTAAATAGCTCTAAAATAGGGAGTTCATTCTTTGGCTGCGTGATGGTGCCACAGATCCTCCCTATATCTCTTACTCTTTAAGAAGCATTATATCAATAAAGCATTGGTTATTTGGTAATCTTAGATGGGAAGTTGGCTCTGATTCTTCTCCAAAAATTGACCTAGACCCACTCTCAGGCATGATGGGCTCTCGTCTACTATCTCCAAATCACATCACCTTATTAAACAACAAGGGTTTATTTTTAATCAAATATTTGGCAATTTTTATGCTCTCAACTCCTTTCCATACTCACTGGAAAGAGGATCTCCAGTTTGACATTACTCATGCACTAATTCTAGAATGGCATATTTATATCACAAATCTTAAACTTTCTAGGATATTCCTCTCTCCCAAATATGACATGCTCATATGGCTCAGTGGATCACAACAGGGGAGGGTCTTTGTCAAGGAAGCATATACTCTGATCACTCTTCCCTCTAGATAGGTTCTTGTTCACTCTTGGTTGGTTTGGGCATCGAAATGGAATTTTTTGCTGAAATTGAAATGCTTCTTCTGGGTTGTAGCTCCTAACCGCATTCTCACTTGGGAAAGTTTATGTAGGAAGGGTTTCTATGGACCATGATGATGTAGTCGCTGCCTTTCATCTAGAAAGGACACACTTCACCTCTTCATCCTCTGCCCCTTTTCCTCTTGAGTGTGGAATAGGGTGCTCCAAATGATGAACTACCCTTCTTCTTAGGAAGGTCCAGACATTATCTCTTGTCTTGGTCAGTGGTATATGGAGCATAAACATCATCACACTCTGGCCATCTTTATTATATGGGGCATCTAGAAGTCTAGAAATTCCTATATATTTGATCAAGTTTTGCCAAATATTTGGAGGAACTGCTATATTATCCTTTCATATTTCTCTAAATTATTGCCCCCCTTGTTCTCTAACGACTCTCATTCCTCCCCCTCCTTGAGACATTTGGTCAGCTTATCCTATGGGTTTCTTTGACAGTGCATCCTCCTTTAAGTTCTGTGGATGTGGAATGGCCATTCACATCAGCCTTGAGCTCTCTTATAGTTTTTGTTGGCACTACGACTTGGGATCCAACACTTGCACTGGACTTCTTGCTCTTTGGGGCTTCCTTGACTCCACCCTTTGGCCTGATCTCGGGTCTCTCACTGTCTTTGGTGATTCAAAATATGTTATAGATTGGGCTAATAACAAAAGTTCCTTAAACTCTCCAACTCTTGAGACTTTGAATCTTCACATTAGAGATTTTTCAGCTGAATTCCTTCATCTTTCCATCAAGCATATCTACAAGATTCAAAATATCGAGGCAGACCGCCTCTCCAAATCAGATCGCAGCGCTATCCTCGGTAATATTATCTTCCAACAATTCCTCTTTGGAACTGAGACAGGGGAAGGATCCATCACAATCTACCTTCGCCCATTTGTATGTAAGGGTCCTTTGTCTTGCCCCTGTTTTATTCTTTGGAATGACCTTTCGTAATTTTTTGGTTGTTTTGTCCTTTTGACAGATTTATTTATAGTTGTGGTCAATGTTGATTGTAACTTCCGTCAACAGAGCACTGTGATTTTGTAACTTTAGATTCATGATGTCTAGACCGACTGTTTCTATCTTCACTATTAACCTTGGCGATTAAGAATCACTTTCTCTGATACATGTCACATGTCTTTATTTTTCTTCTTAATAGAAAGCAATTTGTTTCTTTGTGGAAAAAGTGATACGATAGAAAATTAAATTCCTCTTCGTGCTTGAATACAAAGGAGCTAACTTTTATATCTTCTACATTTCTATGTGTGTGTCTTTCCACATGCTTGGTGCACATGCTAGTGTAGCTATTGCAAAAGTAGGGTTGGGATACTTTTGGTTAAATTATTGAGAAATAAAGGAAGAACTCACTATATATAATAAAAATAATGTTAAAAAAATATTAAATTTAAATCTAAGCACAAATTGTGGTGGGATAAAGAATTAAAGGTTAAAGGAAAATTAAGATGAAGTGATCAAACCTAAATTAGAAGATCAAAATTATCACTCAATTTAGACTAAGGTAAAGAAGAAAAACAACAATGCTTAAATAAGAAACAACTCTCATAACTCCATATTGAAACAGGAGGAAAATTTGTCATTTTTAAGATGAAGTGATCAAACCTAAATTAGAAGATCAAAATTATCACTCAATTTAGACTAAGGTAAAGAAGAAAAACAACAATGCTTAAATAAGAAACAACTCTCATAACTCCATATTGAAACAACTCTCTACATTCATCTACATTTCTATGTGTGTGTCTTTCCACATGCTTGGTGCACATGCTAGTGTAGCTATTGCAAAAGTAGGGTTGGGATACTTTTGGTTAAATTATTGAGAAATAAAGGAAGAACTCACTATATATAATAAAAATAATGTTAAAAAAATATTAAATTTAAATCTAAGCACAAATTGTGGTGGGATAAAGAATTAAAGGTTAAAGGAAAATTAAGATGAAGTGATCAAACCTAAATTAGAAGATCAAAATTATCACTCAATTTAGACTAAGGTAAAGAAGAAAAACAACAATGCTTAAATAAGAAACAACTCTCATAACTCCATATTGAAACAGGAGGAAAATTTGTCATTTTTATAACAATAAGAACTTTAAAAAATAAAATAATAATAAACATCTTAAAATTTTCTCCAAACACCCTCATATTACAATTTCAAAATAATTATTACAATATAACCTTTTTAGCTCATGAATTAAAAAACATTACTCTTAAAACCTTTCTAACACATAAATAGAATTAGAAAACAAATCAATCATTCCTACTATTTTAAATATCAATCAATCATTAACTACCACTTTAAATATCCAATAAATCAAATTTAATCAAATTTTTAATTATATTTTTAGTATTATATTGAAAAACAAATTACTATACGATATATAGTACTTATTTTTTATTGAAAATTATTGTATAGCTATTAGTAATGCACCACCCATGGTTCAATGTGCCTAAGTAGGAATGAAATTTGAGATGCAACAAATTATTTATTAACAGATAATTAGCCTACTAAAGTAGGAATGAAATTTAATAGATAGTAAATTAAGTAGGGTTTTAGTAGTGCATTATATTAGATCTCATTTTTTGGGATTCAACTGCCTTACATAAGTCATGCATCTATGACCATATCCCTGAGAGGTAGTCGTAACTAACTAATTTCTCATGATTTTTGAACATTCCACGTCCACTTAGCACTCATTGTATTGGTGATGCTCACAGGGGTGAAGAAGTGGAATTGACACTAGTGAAATAAATCACATTGGGTCAATCATCATTTCCCGGGCTTGCAGTGCATTATATTAGATGTCATTTTTTGGGATTCAACTAAGTTAAGTTATTCATCTATGACCATTTCCATGAGAGGTAGCAGTGCATTATATTAGATATCATTTTTTGGGATTCAACTGCCTTAAGTAAGTCATTCATCTATGATCATTTCCATGAGAGATAGTTGTAACTAACTAATTTCTCATGATTTTTTATGACCTCCTGGGAAGTCTTGGTTACGGGTGCAAGCCTGGGAAGTGATGATTGAAGCTATGTGATTTATTTCACTGTTTTCAATCCCACTTCTTCAACCCCGAGCATCACCTGATGCAATGAGTGCTAAGTGGAATATTCAAAAATCATGAGAAATTAGTTAGTTACGGCTACCTTTATGGAAATGGTCATACACGAATAACTTACTTAACCTAGTTGAATCCCAAAATATAATCTCTAAAATAATAAATTACTTATTAAGAACTAATTTGTCTAGTATAGATTGTTATTTATTTTATATTATTGTAAATTTTAATTTTTTTAAGAAATTGTGTTTTGTATGTTGTTATTTTAACTTTATTGTAATTTTTAAATATTTTAAAATTTTGATAAAAAAAAGAGTTAATTTCATTTATTTATCAAATTTTAATATAAATTTTGAAATATTTTTAAATTTGATAAAAAATAAACTAATTAATTTCATTCATTTATTAGATTTTTACCTTTATTTATCATACTTTTATATTATTTAGAATTTAGTTAACCCCAACTCTCCAATACAACTGAAAAATCCTTTAACTTACTCAACTCTCCAATACAACTGAAAAATTCCTTAAACTTACTCAACTCTCCAATACAACTGAAAATTTCCTTAAACTTACTCAACTCTCCAATACAACTGAAAATTTCCTTAAAATTCTAGGTTTGATGTGTATAGATTATATAGTTTAACTATTTCTAGGTTTGATGTGTATGGATTATATAGTTTAACTATTTCATTGTTTTTTCAAGTAGTTAAATTTATTTATATATTTTAAAGGCAAGTTAAACTATTTAACAACACAATTTTGTTAAATATAAAAAATTAAATAATAATTTAATTTTTTTAATAAACTGCTTTTCATTTTTTTTTCAAATTTGTTAAGGATTTATTAAAAATTATAAGTTTTAGATGTGTGGTTTATACAATCTAAGTGTTTCAGTTTTTTGAAGTAGTTATTTATTTATGTATTAAAAAAGCATTTTAAACAATTAAAAATCATAATTTTGTGAAAACAAAAAATGTTAAATAATATTTTTAAAATTTATTTCTAATTACTAATAGAGATTCCAAAGAATCTAGTGTAGGAGTGCTTGAATCATGTTTTTGATGATGGAAGTGAATTCAGCATCATCAAAAAATAAGCCATGGGCACTCAAAATCTTGAAAATTGATAATTTTAACCCAAACTTCCAAAATATTTGACTAGAATTTATCAAAATCATACCAGAATTTCTATTATTATTGGGACAAAAAAATACATTTTTTTAAACTACTGCTTTCCAATAAATTGTTATTAATTCACTCCAAATTATTAACTATAAACCATAACTAAAACTATGAAATCAACAACCCATCACCACCAAAGAAAAATACAAGCACTTTAAAAATAAATCTGTAAAACAAAATTTTTAAAACAGCTGAAAAATATCATACAATCTCGTATGTATGTATATATATAGAGAAAATATGACATGTATGTAACAAAATTTCCAGGCCCATTCCCCATAACAGTCTACTCTTGTCTCATTGATTTGAATTAGATATGAAGCATTCATTTCCCTAATGTGTCATTGATTTTGAATTAGATAGGAAGCATTCATTTCTCTAATATGTTATTGATTTTGAATTAGATGTGAAGCGTTCCTTTTACTATTTTAGTTTGGATTCCACAGGAAATTTAAAAAATATTCATGTTTTGAATTAAATATGAAGCGTTCATTTTAGATTGTCTTACAGGAGAAGTTAAGACATGCTCAAAATGACCTGTCATACGCATATTGACCTATGGGTTACCAGATTAAATGTCAAACAATCCAACTGGTGGTGAATGCAAAAAGCTTCTCATTATCCAAATGGCAAATACACGCCATCTCATGAATAACCTCCTCACAAAAGATGTTAAGGAGAAATATGGTATACCTTTACCAATCGATATTGAATATTTGATGGTGTTATGTATACGGATTTTCTCCATGCGAGTTCTCGCTCAGAACACAAAGAAAAACCAATGGTAAACAACCATAATTCATTTACGTCGCGCGAAGCACATGTGCCTTCTTGCACGCATCTAGTCTCGATGATTTAGTTTAGTAAAAAGAAGACATTTAAGTATATAAAACGATCACAAATTTGGATCTTATGATGCTTATTCTGAACGATGCTATAGAACTTTTCAAATTGCTATGAAATTTATTTTAGATAAAATCCTCGAATAACACTTTACCCACCAGTTAAATATCTGGTTTTCTATATTTAAATTGGTGTAATAACACGAAAACTCCACTTGTTTTATTGCCAATCAAATAATGCAACGAATCCATCAATTCAGGTCTCTAGAGTTTCAATGTTTCAAATCTATTGAAAGGTAAAAAGACCTCGTAAGCAACCTTATAGTTATCAGTTAAGTCCTATGGTTTCATGCTCACCGAGCAACCTTAATTAACAACATAGTTATCAAATTTCGTTGAGGAATTCGATATTTTGGTTTAATTCGGTTATTAATATTTCAAATTTTATTTGATACCGGTGAAATAGTTTAGCAGGTAATCTTCCATTTGTATTTCGCTCATTTGGTGTCAACATAGGTGCAGTTTCACACCAAACACTCCAGAGGACATGGTCCACTTTAAAATCTTATTCCCATATTCTTCTCACGAACGTTCGGAGATACTTATTATGGTTCTTTATACTTTTGATTATCCATGGGATTTTTGTATTTTTTATTCATATGTACTTCTATATTTACCAGTTGGATGAAGCAAGTATCTGAGCTGCTGAACTTAATTGGATTCTATATATATTAAAAATATTTATAAATAGTATTTAACTTCAAATGTATTTATTAAATTTTAAAAATATTTCTAATTTTATATTAAAAATTTAACATTAAATAGATATTTACAAATTAAAATTAAAATATTACGCCCGATACTACATCCAACCAAATCTTATTCATATCAGGAAAAAAACAAACACAAGAATGGAAACAAGTTAATATTGATGCAGTGCACTTAATAAATAAAATCGATATAATCGATATGCAACTTATAAGGAAAATAAATTAGCTCCTTAACTAAGAAAAGTAGAGCTTGAAAGTGTTGGTAATTCTGTTCCAGGAGAAGACTACAATGAATATTAAATTAATTATTTAGGTATACATTAAAGAGGGTTGACCTAACATACGATTAAAAAAATATTATAGTTTTAATTTAAAAAAAAAAATATTATAATTTAATTTTATCATATTGCAGGTAAATATGAAATGAATTTATAATATATTTTGATTTTTTTAATTATTATTATTATGATGTTTTTCCTAATAAAAAAAATTAGAATAACTCAATAACTAGAATGTGGATTTCTTGAAAAGACAAGACAACAATAAAGTTGCTTGGATGAGATTTAAATCACTTGAATCTGGTCACACTTCGAATATATTGGAAATGAATTTATGATATGTTTTTTTATAGTTATTTATTTATTTTTTTTTTAATGTTTTATAAATAAATTTTAAATAATCATAAGAAAAATAGCTAGAATGCTGATTTTTTTAAAAGTCGTATGAGATTGTGTGTTTGAGGAATAACACACAAAGGTTGTGTGGTTGAGTCTTAAATCACTTGAAGTGATGAGATTGGTGGTTAAGTTTTAAATCATTTAAATTGTGTTTTATGGAAGCTTTTTTGCAATTAAATAAAATTTTAAGTTTTTAATTAGATTATATATAAGAAAAATTATCATAGTTTGATGATGGTTATTTTCATTTTTAACAAATAAATCAAAGTTTTTTATTTAATGTTGAGGTTGTGTTGCGGTCACATTTTGGGGAACAAGTACATGGCCTATCATCTTAGAAACATAGGACTAATCATCCAATAAATGGTTTGAAAGCTTCTTAATATATGTGGATTTTGATGTGGAAAACTTGAATATAGAATCAAAACTTTATCTTATTTCTCCAAATAATTAAAACAAAAACTGTTAAATGAAATAATTATATAATGAAAGACTTTAATCTTATATAAAAATTCTAATCAAAATTCAATTAGTTGAACATTATATCATAATCTTGAAAAACTTGGGAAAAAAAAATAAAAGAAAAAAATATCTCTTTATACCTCAACCAAATGTCAAACTTTTAAATCTAAATAATAATATCAAAAATTTTGAAATAATTATTATTAATTATTTTAATTTAAAAAATAATAAACCTCAACACCATGTGTAATGACCAGACATTTTACGTAAATAAATTGTTATTTATCCTTATAGGTGAATAAAAATAACAGAAATTATTATTTTCTTGAAAATGATGGAAATATTATTTGTGCAAAATGGTATAATATGAATTGCATGATATATGTGTACACAGTAACTTTATGTGAAAAGTTATTTACTCTTCCTGCTTAAAGATAAAGGAAAACAGTTGCCAGCATACTAGGGGAAAACCCTAATTGTTTTCTCTTTCCCATAGAAAAGGGGAAAGAAGAAAAGACCCGGGTTCTTGAATGAACAAACGGGAAGAAAAAGAAAAGGCACTAGAGCAGAAGAAGGGGGTGCTACGTCTGGTGAGGACCAGATAGCACAGGCACATCTGTGTTTCATATTGCTGAGGCTGTGGCCAGCAAGAGAGCTTGGGGGAGAGACTCAGTTCGGACGACTGGTCTCGTGGCTGGGAGGACATCAAGCATTCAATCACCTTCTACGTGTTGTAGAAGTGCAGAAGATAGAAGACAAGGATACACAGGTAAGTATTTGCAGTTTTCATTAAATCTGGAAGACTAGTTATTACCCTGTATTCCTAAGAATCTGATTATAGTTGCTGTGAGTATTGATTTTGGGCTGTAAATCAGAACCTGGGTATTACTGAAATCAATACCGGTAATGATTAACGCCTCTGTTAGATATATATAAATATGTATAAAGTAAGAGAAAGAAACAGAGAATGAAAATCTGAACAGTATCCTGTACTTTACTTTCGGACAAGTCAAATTGTGTTAAATAAAGAGACAGTAATTATTAGGTGCAAGAATGGAATAGAATGGCCCGAATTACCATTACCCGGGTATGAAAACAGGTATATAGATATTAATACCTACGCTATATAACAGCATCGGAAATAACCATTTACACCTAACAAAGAATTCCATGAGCAGTGACTCATACGTTGTCAATAATTATACAAGTATTGAAGAAGTGAACAAAACAATACACATATACTCCGAATGAAATTACATTACGGGATGTAGCAGCCAAAGAAGATAGTTATGGTGTCCTGTAAATATATGTATTTCCAGGTAAATAGTAATACAAACCCTCTCAAGAATCATAGTTTCGATAAGGGTTACAAGAAACAAGAATACTGTAATAGATTCACAATGTAAAAACTATGAACATAACCGCCGAATATCATAACTGTAGAAGTATCTGGTTGGCCGCATACACAGGTGAGTACCACCTGGTAGTATGGCACTCCAGTATGGTGCCAAGATAGGGAGTAATTTAACCTGAAGGTCATACCATCTGCTCAGCGGACATACTCATTAAACATCAAAGCAAGAAAACAAATATTGAAGAATTCGACCTGAGCATTCAACAAGATAAACATCAGCTAATAATGAGGAGAGTGGTAACCCACAAAGAGCGGAGCCATTACCAGGCCGTAACAGGCTTTCTCCTAAATTCCATGCATAAACATATCAGAATCATGAATAAAAGTCTGTCGCTCGGATTAGTCAATTATCAACAATAACATGCATTTGCATCATTATCAACTCATTTATCTATATATCATTTAACCTCAGAGAGACGGCAAACCCTGAGAGAGTAGGGTCGTTAGCCAAAATCCTCAGAACATTTCATTAAAACAGAAATAAATAACAAGTGTGTAATATGAGAAGATTCGGTGGCTCGTAGGGAGCGGCACCGCGTGCTAATAGGTTATAAGCATATTAAACAGTAACAATGCAATAAGATCAGTAGCATGCGAAGACCTGTTCGGCAAATGGAGACAAACCCAATAATCCTGATGCATTAACCGCGGCTAATAATACCGAGTTCATTACAATATATTATACTGAGAATCCGAACAATTACAACATGGAACAGAGGTAAACGAATGAAAGCTCGACCCCATAGATCTGAGCTTTCTGACAGTTCCAGGAAAAGGCCATAACTAAATTTAAACCCTATGAACAATCTACACATTCGGCGACCTGGGCTTCAACCCCAGAACAATGGTAAACAATGAACAAAAAGGGAAGTTCTGCCGAGGTGAGGCCATTGCGCCAAGCTCTGACAGGATTGACAAAAACCCTGATAGAGAAGAACAATAATAAGTCGAACTCCAAGATTAAATCAACCAGTAAAAACCTACAGTGGTAGAACGCTTACCGGATTAGGGTGTTGATGGTCGAAACCCTGAATCATCCTCGTCATCGCGGCCTCATCGGTCTGCTACCCTGCTCCAACCAGTATTAATTAAGGTAGTTAGCTTATTCACAAAAATACAGTGGAAAAGATGAACTAACACAGTATTGAGATTAAAGGAGATGTGCATCACCTGTTACAGATGGAGTTAAGGGCGAGAGACAGTGAGGGTTTCATCGTCAACCAGGCCCGTCTCAAGAATACCTTCAAAGATACCGGTGAGTTGAACCAGGAGTGCCCACGCTAATGGCACCCTAACATGGCAGCGACGCCGGAGCAGGGGCTGCTCTGTAGAGCTGGAACAACAATGCAAATGACCGGGACCGCGTGAATGAAACCCTATGTAATTCACCGCCAAGGCACCTCAATCCTCCACCGTTCGATCGCTAGAAGTGATCCTGGCTGACGATTACTATGAGAATCCCGAGAGGTGGTGTGGCGGGACTGTAACATTAATGTCTCCAGCTACCAAACCCAAAGATCAGTGATGCAGATCGATGGCGTGGACCAAGGAGCTAGGTGTCGCAAGCAGAACACCTCAACATGCCACCAAACGGATTGATATGTATCATATAAAGTGACCAAGGACAATCAACGTCCTGTTATCCGCCAAAAGACAGATATGTAGGATCATTACATTTATAATCATATCAGTTATTACAAAAGTAAATTACCATGATGGCATTAATATATAGATGTGTAGGTAACGTAAATAATTTTTTTTTTTTTTTATTGTGTAATGTTAGCGTATGGAGGGATATGACATATGGTATAAGGGCCCAGATACAGCACTGTGGCCTCTGGGTAAGACAATGATGAATGGACATTGTGGAAATGAATTGGCAAATAATCATTTTCTTTATTACTCGTGAATGTTTTCTTACACAGGACCAGATTCTGAGAATAAAAGACATGAGAAGGGCGGAGAATACACCGTGACGACCTGTAATGGGACAGGGCGTAAGTGGTGCAGAAAATAACCCAGAATTGTGGGTACAACTTGGAGAAGAAGCCAGAATCACAAATCAAGCAATTCTGGAGACCGTGCAGGAGCTGAAGAATGAGATGGCTCGACTACGAGAAGATAACGCCCGATTGATGATGGAACAAGAAATAATTTTGAAAAGTTTGTCCGACAGACAAAATCAACTACCAGTTAATCCGAGTGCAGAACAGCAAAGAATGTCGGAAGAGCAGAATCATCACATACCCCCCGAAGGATCGGAGGACCAAGAAGAATGCTCTGATAATGCATTTGAACAGCAAACCTCGAAAAGACAAAGGGTAGAACTGCAAGGGGAATTCCGTAAGATTAAGCCACCGCATTTTGACGGAGAACAAGAGGAAGCCGCTGAAGCATGGTTAATCAATATGAATAAGTATTTTCATCTTTATGAATACGATCACAATCTTAAAGCACGACTAGCTATTTTTCAATTACAAGGAAAGGCCACCTTATGGTGGGAAGAAGTGAAGATCGTGAAAGGGGTTACAGAGCAAAACATAACATGGGACAATTTCCAAAGGTTCTTTAAGGAGAGGTATCTAACCGAACGCTTTTATGATGAAAAAGCCAGAGAGTTCCATGATCTGCGATTGGGGCAGCAGACTATGGATGAATTCATCACCCGTTTTATTTCCCTACTCCGCTACGTACCATATATAAGGGAGGAAAAAGCGAAAGTGCAGCGATTTGTTAGCAGTTTACCCCCATATATGCGAGAAAGGATTGAATTTGATAATCCAAAATAAATGGATGAAGTAATCCGCAAGGCTAGAATCTGCTATCAGCAAGGTAAACAGAAAGGGGAAACTGCTAGCAGGAAATGGAATGAGAAGAAGAGTTTTAAGACAGTTGGAAACAACAAAGGGATTCGCAATAATGGAAATAAAGGAGTTGGCAAAGGAACAAACAACAGATTTGTACCCAGAACTACATCCAAGTTCAGATATGAAAACGAGTCCAAGGTCAGTGAACAACAAATCAGATTAGACAATGAGGGGATAGCAAGACCCCTTGTGCCGTGCTGGGGTTGTGGGGGACCTCACTACATCAAAAATTGCCCACAACGAAAGGGGACTGAACAGTTATCCCAAATTCATGAAGCCTCAACCGTTGGCGAAGTGGGTCAAAGCATACCCAGAATCAATGCGGCTTTGGAGGATCGACAGGCGGAATATCAGCCAACCATGGTCGAGTTCGAAGGTAAAATTTCAAACCTTACCATATATGTTTTGATTGATCCCGGGGCCACGTTAAGTTATGTGAACCCAAAAGTAGTGGAACGTTGTAATTTGCAATCTGTTAAATTTAAAAACCCATGGCTAGTGCAATTAGCTACTGGAGCTAAGCGGCGGGTAACCGCCAAGATCAACGATTGCTCATTTACTATAGCAGACCAGCCAATAACAACTGACCTGAACATACTCCGTCTGGGTTCCTCTGACATTCTAATCGGTATGGACTGGTTGGAGAAACACTGGTCATTAGTTGATTGCAAAACCAAAATTATTTACTACAGAGATCAACAAGGAAACAACAAGTAAATGCAGGGAATCAAGCGACCAGTGCAGGTTCGATCGATAACTGCAAATCAGTTGGTAAAATGTGTACGGAAAGGCTGTCAAGTGTACGCCATCCAAGTGGGTTATGCAAACTCCAAGGATAAATCTGCATCTTTGAATAATATCCCTGTAATACAAGAATTTACAGATGTGTTTCCGGAGGAAATTCCAGTACTACCACCGTGAAGAAACATAGATTTTACTATAGAGTTAGTACCAGGGGCTGCACCAGTATCATGAGCACCCTACAGAATGAGTGTACCTGAGTTGACAGAATTAAAAATGCAGTTGCAAGAGTTACTGGACAAGAATTACATCCGTCCCAGTGTGTCTCCATGGGGGGCGCCAGTGTTATTTGTCAGGAAGAAAGACGGCACCCTCCGGATGTGTATTGATTACAGACAATTGAATAAGTTGACTATTAAAAACAAGTATCCTCTTCCCTGGATCGATGAATTGTTCGATCAAGTAAAAGGCGCGACAGTGTTCTCTAAGATCGATTTATGATCAGGCTACCACCAGATCAGAATTAAGGATGAGGACATCGCAAAAACAGCTTTTAGAACCAGGTATGGGCACTATGAATTTGTGGTTTTGCCGTTTGGGCTCACCAACGCCTCGGCAACCTTCATGTGTTTAATGACCGGTATTTTCCATCCCTATTTGGACCAGTTCGTGCTGATATTTATCGACGATATCTTAATTTATTCACGCACTATCGAAGAACATCACGAACATCTCCGAATAGTATTACAGACCCTTCGAGAACATCAGCTGTACGCTAAGTTTAGTAAATGTGACTTCTTCAAAGAAGAAATTCAGTATTTGGGTCACGTAATCACAAAGGATGGAATTGCAGTGGATCCGGAAAAGATAAAAGCTATAATGGAATGGTCGGTTCCAAAGGATGTAGCAGATGTCCAATCTTTCATGGGGTTAGCTGGGTATTATAGGAGATTCGTGGAAGGTTTCTCTAAGGTAGCATTCCCCATTACTTCCCTGCAGAAGAAAGGAAAACTGTTTCATTGGACCCCAAATTGCCAGAAAAGTTTCGAACAATTGAAACATCTGCTCACCACAGCACCTATTCTGAGTATAGCAGATCCCAATAAGGATTATGTAGTATGTACAAATGCTAGTAAAGAGGGATTGGGAAGGGTCTTGATGCAAGAAGGTAGGGTAATTGCTTACGAGTCTCAAAAATTAAAAGAACTTGAGCATAAATATTCTGCTTATGACTTAGAGTTGGTTGCCATTATACATGCCCTGGCACTATCTCATGGGCAGGAAATTTTTGCTGCATACCGACCATCACAGTTTGACCAATTATTTCAGCCAACCTACCTTAAATGCTAGGCAAGCAAGGTGGGTGGACTTTCTAAGTGGCTTTGATTTTGACATAAAGCATTTGCAAGGGAAGGAAAATAAGGTGGCAGACGCCTTGAGCCGGAAAATACACAATTTGTATGAAGTTTCCTTTAGTGGATGGAAAAATCCCTTCCTGGAAATGATAAAAGAAATTGCAGATCAAGATACTGAATATCAGTAATTAAAATTGCAGATACAGCAATCTGCTAGAGAAGACATCCAACAAGAATATGAATTAGATGATGCTGGAAGGATTTACTTCAAGAAAAGATTGTATGTGCCTAATCAAAGTAGAATTAGAAATCTGATTATGGATGAATTTCATATCAGCCATTATGCAGGTCATCCGGGTTATCAAAAGATGATAACAGCAATCCAGAAAGAATATTTCTGGCATGGAATGAAGAAAAGCATTGTTGAATACCTGGCACGGTGCTTAGAATGTCAACAGATTAAAGCAGAACATCAGCATCCAGCAGGATTGTTACAACCATTGCCAGTTCCAGAATGGAAATGGGAAATCATCTCCATGGACTTTATTACAGGATTACCCAGAACAAAAAGGAATAATGACTCTATTTTCGTGGTAGTGGACAAACTAAGTAAGGCTACACACTTTATACCGGTGCAATCTACATATAGAGCTGCGCAGATCGCCCACATTTTTATGCAGAATGTATTCAAGTTACATGGACTTCCGAAAACAATAATTTCCGATCGTGATGTGAAATTCACATCAGCATTTTGGAAAACACTGTTTGCTGAATTAGGAACTCAACTAAATTTCAGTACAGCATACCATCCACAGGCTGATGGGCAAACGGAACGAGTGAATCAGATGGTGGAGGATATGCTAAGGGCTTATGTCATGCAACAACCTACAAGGTGGGAAGATTACTTACATCTTGTAGAGTTCGCGTACAACAACGGTTACCATACCTCAACGCAAATGAGTCCATTTGAAGTTTTGTACGGTCGGAAATGTCGTACACCCACTAGTTGGGGAGGACCGGAAGATAAATTGAGTCTAGGTCCTGAGATGCTGAAGGAGATGGAAGATATGGTAAAGAGGGTACGTGTTAATTTGAAAGCTGCCCAAGATAGACAAAAGCATTTCGCTGATCGAAAGAGAAGGTTTAAAGAGTTTCAGGTTGGGGACCATGTGTACATTCGAATTCAGGCCAAAAGAAGTACTTTGCAGTGGAGTGGATGCGCTAAATTGGCACCCCGATATTGTGGACCCTTTCAAATTTTAGCAAGGGTCAGACCAGTAGCTTACCAACTGGCCCTGCCAAGTCACATCCGAGTCCATAACGTGTTTCATGTTTCTGTCCTAAAGAAACATGTGTATGACCCTAAGCATGTAATCCGATGGCAGGAGATTCAGGTCGAACCGGAAGGAGAGGTTCTGGTCGAACCGCTGAGCATTCTCGACCGGAGAGAAGTGCAGCTACGGAAACGAGCTATTACCCAAGTTAAGGTGCAATGGCGACATTTTGGGCCTGACGAGGCCACTTGGGAAGATGAGGAATTGATGAAAAGGACCTATCCCGATCTGTTCGGGTCTGTATGACACCGAGACGGTGTCCAATCTCAGGGGGAGGAGATGTAATGACCAGACATTTTACATAAATAAATTGTTATTTACCCTTATAGGTGAATAAAAATAACATAAATTATTATTTTCTTGAAAATGATGGAAATATTATTTGTGCAAAATGGTATAATATGAATTGCATGATATATGTGTACACAGTAACTTTATGTGAAAATTTATTTACTCTTCCTGCTTAAAGATAAAGGAAAACAGTTGCCAGCATACTAGGGGAAAACCCTAACTGTTTTCTCTTTCCCATAGAAAAGGGGAAAGAAGAAAAGACCCGGGTTGTTGAATGAACAAATGGGAAGGAAAAGAAAAGGCACTGGAGCAGAAGAAGGGGGTGCTACGTCTGGTGAGGACCAGATAGCACAGGCACATCTGTGTTTCATATTGCTGAGGCTGTGGCCGGCAAGAGAGCTTGGGGGAGAGACTTAGTTCGGACGACTGGTCTTGTGGCTGGGAGGACATCAAGCATTCAATCACTTTCTACGTGTTGTAGAAGTGCAGAAGATAGAAGAAAAGGATACACAGGTAAGTATTTGCAGTTTTCATTAAATCTGGAAGACTAGTTATTACCCTGTATTCCTAAGAATCTGATTATAGTTGCTGTGAGTGTTGCTTTTGGGCTGTAAATCAGAACCTGGGTATTACTGAAGTCAATACCGGTAATGATTAACGCCTCTGTTAGATATATATAAATATGTATAAAGTAAGAGAAAGAAACAGAGAATGAAAATCTGAACAGTATCCTGTACTCTACTTTCGGACAAGTCAAATTGTGTTAAATAAAGAGACAATAATTATTAGGTGCAAGAATGGAATAGAATGGCCCGAATTACCATTACCCGGGTATGAAAACAGGTATATAGATATTAATACCTACGCTATATAACAGCACCGGAAATAACCATTTACACCTAACAAAGAATTCCATGAGCAGTGACTCATACATTGTCAATAATTATACAAGTATTGAAGAAGTGAACGAAACAATACACATATACTCGGAATGAAATTACATTACGGGATGTAGCAGCCAAAGAAGATAGTTATGGTGTCCTGTAAATATATGTATTTCCAGGTAAATAGTAATACAAACCCTCTCAAGAATCATAGTTTCGATAAGGGTTACAAGAAACAAGAATACTGTAATAGATTCACAATGTAAAAACTATGAACATAACCGCCGAATATCATAACTGTAGAAGTATCTAGTTGGCCGCATACACAGGTGAGTACCACCTGGTAGTATGGTGCTCCAGTATGGTGCCAAGATAGGGAGTAATTTAACCTGAAGGTCATACCATCCGCTCGGCGGACATACACATTAAACATCAAAGCAAGAAAACAAATATTGAAGAATTCGACCTGAGCATTCAACAAGATAAACATCAACTAATAATGAGGAGAGTGGTAACCCACAAATAGCGGAGCCATTACTAGGCCGTAACAGGCTTTCTCCTAAATTCCATGCATAAACATATCAGAATCATGAATAAAAGTCTGTCGCTCGGATTAGTCAATTATCAACAATAACATGCATTTGCATCATTATCAACTCATTTATCTATATATCGTTTAACTTCAGAGAGACGGCAAACCCTGAGAGAGTAGGGTCGTTAGCCAAAATCCTTAGAACATTTCATTAAAACAGAAATAAATAACAAGTGTGTAATATGAGAAGATTCGGTGGCTTGTAGGGAGAGGCACCGCGTGCTAACAGGTTATAAGCATATTAAACAGTAACAATGCAATAAGATCAGTAGCATGCGAAGACCTGTTTGGCAAATGGAGACAAACCCAATAATCCTGATGCATTAACCGCGGCCAATAATACCGAGTTCATTACAATATATTATACTGAGAATCTGAACAATTACAACATGGAACAAAGGTAAACGAATGAAAGCTCGACCCCATAGATCTGAGCTTTCTGACAGTTCCAAGAAAAGGCCATAACTAAATTTAAACCCTATGAACAATCTACACATTCGGCGACCTGGGCTTCAACCCCAGAACAATGGTAAATAATGAACAAAAAGGGAAGTTGTGCCGAGGTGAGGCCATTGCGCCAAGCTATGATAGGATTGACAAAAACCCTGATAGAGAAGAACAATAATAAGTCGAACTCCAAGATTAAATCAACCAGTAAAAACCTACAGTGGTAGAACGCTTACCGGATTAGGGTGTTGATGGTCGAAACCCTGAATCATCCTCATCATCGCGGCCTCATTGGTCTGCTACCCTGCTCCAACCAGTATTAATCAAGGTAGTTAGCTTATTCACAAAAATACAGTGAAAAGATGAACTAACACATTATTGAGATTAAAGGAGATGCGCATCACCTGTTACAGATGGAGTTAAGGGCGAGAGACAGTGAGGGTTTCATCGTCAACCGGGCCCGTCTCAAGAATACCTTCAAAGATACCGGTGGGTTGAACCAGGAGTGCCCACGCTAATGGCACCCTGACATGGCAGCGACGCCGGAGCAAGGGCTGCTCTGTAGAGCTGGAACAACAATGCAAATGACCGGGACCGCGTGAATGAAACCCTATGTAATTCACCGCCAAGGCACCTCAATCCTCCACCGTTCGATCGCTAGAAGTGATCCTGGCCGATGATTACTATGAGAATCCCGAGAGGTGGTGTGGCGGGACTGTAACATTAATGTCTCCAGCTACCAAACCCAAAGATCAATGATGCGGATCGATGGCGTGGACCAAGGAGCCAAGTGTCGCAAGTAGAACACCTCAACATGCCGTCAAACGGATTGATATGTATCATATAAAGTGACCAAGGACAATCAACGTCCTGTTATCCGCCAAAAGACAGATATGCAGGATCATTACATTTATAATCATATCAGTTATTACAAAAGTAAATTACCATGATGTGGCATTAATATATAGATGTGTAGGTAACGTAAATAAATTTTTATTTTTATTTTTAATTGTGTAATGTTAGCGTATGGAGGGATATGACAGTCACGCAGCTTGTAGAACAAAGGATCTGAGGTGTGGGATCCGCTACAATTCTATGGCAGTGACAACTACAATTCATTTTTGTTCACAGACACGCACCTTTGATTTAAATTAGCACAGGTTAAGACAACCTTGTAACTCTAATTTACAATTTTAACATCTTTCACAAATATTTTTATGAAAATATACGCAGCTAAATGCATGTTCATTATATCTATACGTGGCCAGAAATCATTACAGATGCTATATTTTGATATGGTCCTCGAACATGATCAAGAATTCTTCCATGGACACATAACCATAGCATCCACAATAGCGTCAGTTGTTCTACCAGACCAAGAATGCTCATGATGATAGTACTCATCAGCATCGTGACTGTTCAAGCTGTTCAGTATTGACTGAAAGTTTTTTTTGTTCAAAGTAGTATTTTAATTACAAGAAAATTTGTTTTTTTTGTAATATAACTTTTATTTTCAATTTTTCAATTCTTATGGTTTTAATTTAAATATTTAAATAGATATAACTAATTTTTAGGGAAAAAAATAATAACTAAGTTAAGTTGATGGCTAATCAACTAAATACTATTTTACATAGTTTTGTATTTTTAATATACAGAAAATATTACTTAATTAATAGAAATTATGCTTCTCAAAAAAAAGGTTATCAAATTTCTATAACTAATATCTTTAAAGATGAATCAAACAAAATTCTTTGAAATAAGTTAAACACAAATTTAAAAATAAATAAATAAAATTCTTTGAAATAAGTCAAACAAAATTTTAAAGATGAATTAAAATAAGTTATAATTTTACAGTTTCTAAGATATAATGAATTCTTTTTATATAAAAATACTGATAATGATTAATTTGGTGATGTTAAATATAGATGTTTAGCTAAACTTGCAAATTGATTATCAGAATATAGCTCTAATTTCTTTCCTACATTACATTTCAAGTTCAAAAATTCTAAATAAATAAAATATCAAAATTCAATAAAATAGACCTAATTTGAGAAATGTATAACTTATTCACTTCCTAGTTCTATATATATAAATACTTCCCAAATTGATTTTAATACTATTAGATTTAACATTAAATTCATTATTAACCAATCCTAAATTTTATTAATTAATTTATTTATGTTTTTCTTATAATTCATATATGTAATTTTCTTTAATATATTTTATTATATTTTTTTAATAACTTGATCTTTCCTATTATAAAAGATCACGTATATCTCCAGCAGACTTATCATATTATATACACTGTTTGCACTCCCAAAAGTAATATAATAGTTATGTTATATAAGTTAGCTTCCAATTTTATAAAGTAATTTTTAATATTATTATCATTTTCTTTTATCTTGTAATTTTTATTTTTATTTTATACCCTTCATACCTCTAAAAACAATGAAAGTACAGTCTTAAAAAAATAAAAGTATATTAAGAAGATGATTTTCAAATATTGTTGTACATTCCATACTTCAATGTTTAATACGTTGGTCTACGTCCGTCTGCAAATTCCATACATTATTTACCTCATAAGTTGGGAAATTCCAATGTAAGAGATAATTTATCTTTTAAATTGACTTGTATTCTAAATTTGGTGTTATGTTTGGTATTCTCCATGGACAAACTTTGAGCAAAGTCATAGATATTTCAAAATAGTGCATTTGGACATATGCTTGAGCAAGTCGTTAAATACAATGGAACTCTTCGTGTCAAATTCATATCTCCAAACCAACAAAATCTCCTTTGATGAATATATGGAAATTGGTTAAAAAAGAATGAATATAACTCTAAGAAATGGAGTCATAATAGAATTCAATAATTTATAAGAAAAAAAGATGCATTGCTTAGTGACAATTTCAGTTTTTAGCTATATTTTCTTTAAAATATCAAATTTCATATACATGGAGTTTTTTTGTATATCCATGGCATATACATGGAGTTTTTTGTGTATATCCATGGCATTGTCATGCTATTATATTGGTAAATTTTGAAATATGTACCGAGTAATTTTTACTAGCAAAGTTTTTGGTTTTTTAATTGTTTTTTAAATGTATCTTATAATATTTGAAGTATAAATTTTCATTCAATTGAATATATTTTTAAAGTGTGTTATTGTTTTGCAGAGACCGTAATCGGGTGTTGGTTAAAATATATTAAATCAAGGTTTCCATTCCCAGTACTAAGAAGTAATATATATATATATATATATATATATATATCTTATTAATTAATTATAGTTTAGCTTATTTAATTTCCATTCAAACTTAAATCACGGATAAACATGATATTCCTGGGATTGAAAGAACAGTAAGATTATGCTTATGGTAGAGACCTTTGGAATAACTAAAAATATAATCTCGTAATGCATATGCTTCTTCGATGATTTAGCGAAAAAAAACACGACATATTTCATAATATATTATTTATTTATTTTTACTGAAGCTGTTGTTTCTCAGTGCCTAAACATTGACATTGTTGCTTTGATGTGTTAATGGTTTAAAGGTTACAATTATTTCTTATTCCCTATACTTTAATATCATTATTTCTTATTGCCTATACTTTAATATCTATTAATTCATATGAATGACACAGAAATTTACCAACAAAAGCAAAGAAGTAAACTATGTAAGATCTATTAATTCATATTAGTGATTCTCAGTACCTCAGGACTGACATTGTTGCTTGTTGTGTTAATGATTTAAAGCTTACAGTTATTTCTTATTGCCTAAACTTTAATATCTATTCATTCATATCTTAATGCCTAAACCTTAATATCTATTAATTCATTTGAGTGACACAGAAATTTACCAACAAAAGCAAAGAAGTAAAATATGTAATATCCGGATTGGAATTAGTATTCATGAAAAAGCAGATGGAGAGCATAAGCGTGAATACCATATGCTCTTTATATGTCGACAATGCAATATCGTTTGATAAGAAGTAATATTTCTTGATACTACACAACAGAGGTTTCAGCTTTCTACGATGATTGTAAACAGAAGCACTTACCTCCGTTTGTGGCTTTGTATCCGGAATTTTGCCAGAATTGTGGTGACGATTCTCACAAAATAAAATTGCATCCATCTAGTTTGTAAGTGTAAAAAGAAAAGGCAAAGAAATATAAATTCTCTCTTCAATCATATCTAAAAAATAAATATTCCAATTTATACTTGGAAAATCCATTCACTTGGAACAAAACATTAGGGACGGTACCTTAGCGTCTCCTTTTCGAAATAAAAAAATAAAAAAATAAATAAATAAAATATTCACTGTAATGGCATTCAAAGGCAGACATTTAAGTAACTTAGAGACACATAATGTTATAATGAAAATAGATACTTGATGATAAAAATCCAGTAGGACACGAAGCGTTCTCATACTGTAATAAATTTTGTGTTATAAAAGTAAGAAAACCGAATGCATGGTCCAAGGTGTCGCGAACACTTCAGGGGAAGGCAGATTATTGTGGACACAGAACAAGAAAACTTAGTACTTGTTTAGAGGTTACAAACAAAAAGGATATGCCTTTGGAAGACAATATCCGTAAGAGAAGGCATTATTGTTTACTCTAGACAGGAAAAATTAGTAGTTCTTCAGGGATTACAGAAAAAAGACAATACTGTGGTAAGATACCATGAATATCAGAAACTTGTGTTTCTTAAAAGATCCGCGGGTTTCGTTACGGTTCTGTTGGTTTGTGGATTTCTGAAAGACAGGACACAGTGACAAAGCAGCTACGGTGCTAACAAAAACCAGACATGCTTTTATAAAAGATCGAAACGCGAAAACCCAAGGACAATTACCACTATGCAGCAACAGGTCCCTTACAACAGTGATTGTTCGTCTTTTCTATCCTTGATCATCTACATTTATACCAAAAAAACTATCTCGATTAATTGACTGTTTAGGTTGAGATTGTTATGGCTGTGTTGCCTTTCGAATTTGAGTAAGCTGAGGCGGTGTGTCGTTGAATGATTTATTTGACTGAAACACTTCTCTCTAGTTACTACTGGTAACTTAACTATGACATGACATAACTTAAACATGGATGTTCTAAGTATCAGCTAGATTTACAATGAATCAAAATTTTGACATGAGCTTTTGTGTGGGAGCTTTTTTCTTTTCCTCCAAAAATGTATCCCCTAATTGTTTCATCTTTGTTTTTTTTGTTGTAGGTTATAAATTTTAGTTTTTTGGATTGTTGTTGCAATTCTTTTATCCTTAAATTTTTCTTTATCTTAGAAGCATAGAAAATAGTTTTAGGCTATTCATGGATGTCTTTTAATTTTTGTTTATCATAGAAACATAGAAAATAGTTTCAGGCTATCCATGGATGTCCTCTAATTCTTCAAAAAATTGCTTGTATTTGGACTATTGTCCATGTCATCTTTTATTGTTTGGTCTTTATCATCAATATTTTAACTATCAATTTGCTTCAACATAAATTCCTAGTAAAATTTTATCTTCCTACATCGTCCATATTGTCTTCAACATTTATTGCTGCAAATTCTATGCAAACTTCATCAACACATGATGTTTCAAGCCATGCTTTAAGGAAACTTAATTCTTCTTCATATTTCATTGCTTCTTCATGGTTGTTGCTAACCTATATATAGTGAAAAACAATGTTAAGTTTATATGAAAAACATATTTAGAACCATATTGATTTTGTTCATTTTGCTCTACAATGACAATTTTCTCCTCTTGTGCTTTCTTCTCTACATCTTGGCCTTTCTCTGCTTTTGTCGTTGCAGAATAATCTTCATTTTCCACATTTTTGTTAACCTCCGCTACTCCAAACAAGTTGGTTTCTAGACAAAAGTGGGTTTCTCTCACGAAATAACAACATATCAATAAGATAATTTTTTTGCATCATATATAACCACTCATCACTAGTTAATTGTTCTTTAGCAAAGTTAACATTTGTAATTCCAATAGCTAGATCCACAAAGCAACTTCTTGATCCACTCAAAATAAGCCACTGCTAGTAACACAATATCATTGTCATCCACATTCAAGTGGTATTCATCAAACTCTTCATCTTTCTGTAAATCAGCTATTACAGATCCACCTTCCTTTTCGTCTTCAAGCACAACTGCAACATACTATACAACACTACTATCTTCAAATTAACTACTCCCCTTACACCAAAAGTCCTCTCAAGGATAGCCCAAGTCTCCTTTGTTGTCTTCCCATTTGCAATGATAGGAAGAATTCAGTCATCTATCATTATATGTCATCATCTATGCACTATCTTATGCATTTCAATGCTAAAACATTCTTTTTCCTTTTGGCTTCCAACTTTTTTAAATGCACTCCAAACAACTGTTGTTTTTGTTTTGACTTTCTCAACTTCCTTTCTTTTCCCATTGATTTAATTATAGTATACATTATAATGTTCACCAAACAATAAGTTACAACTCTTCCACAACTCATTATTGGCCTCCCCTATTGGAATTGGACACATTAACCATTTTACTAATTAAAAAAATTGATTAGAGAGTTTCAATTTAAAGATGACAGTATATTCCGGCCGTCTCAATCGATAGAATTCACACAACTGACTTCGATGCATATCTAAATAACATAATTAAACTTTATTTAAATTAAATTTTTACAAAAATTGATTAAAAATTTACGATACCATTTATTAATTGACAACTATCAAAATTAATCGACAACTATCAAAATTAACCATAATAAAAAGACTACACAACGTCAAAATTCACACTATAGTAATTAAATTTAAATTTTGGTTCAAGAGTCCAAATGATAACAAACATAAGGAAAATAATTGCAATCATATGTATGAAATTATGGTGTTTTATTGTTCAACCGCTTTACGATCTTATTATATATTCATTGGCATTTAATCAACTACAAATTTAACATTTATATTCTCTCTTTGATTCATATAAGTATAAATATTTGACAGTTGTCTATATGGAAGGAACTTTATAATTCATCGAACTTTATGTGCGGGAGGTTTATCCCTTTAGCACATATGGAAACATGTTTATCAATGCTTACGACTTTGGTTTTGTCTTACGTTACGATGGTATTACTATATCTTATAAGGTTCTTTAATTGTTTATTCCGTTAGCTTTTCACCCATCATGGAATGACATAACTTCCATTTTAATAGATGAACTTTTGTTACAATGTGTTTGTGTGATAATAAGGCCTCCCCATCTCCATTTATCCCCACCAAACCATTTTTTCCCCATTATTTTTTTCAACCAATATTCATTTCCTATGATTACTCTTCACAGCAGCTTTGCACCCATCGTAACATTCACCAGTAGAAGATCATTTATTCCGAAGGCCCCATTTTATTTTTGAATATTTAACCACTACCCACATTGCCATATGGAATATTTTCACATCCCAATTCCCTCATTTCCATAAGAATTTATGAATCTCTTGAGCAGTTTGGGATCTCACCCCTACAGTGGCTAGAAGAGCTGGAAACTAGTACAAGGGACAGCTGAGAGCATTGCCATGATGATGATTACCCTACATATTGAGTTAGGTCAGATAGCTCCACATTAAAAATGTAAGTTAAAATTCAACAAAAAAGATTCTAATGAATAATTATGAAAGGGTTTTAGCAAAATAGTGATAGCTAGATATTAAAATGATTGCCAAGCCTCTAAAAACATAAATAACACGAATATAGAGAAGATGGATTTGAATTAATTAAATTAAATTCAGAGTTTATAACTGAAATTTTCCCATTTTCAATCAACCTTGCACAAATCGATGTATAGGCTTGCATTCGGTCATGTGTCTGGGCCAAATTTATGTATTTTTCTAGGGTGTTCGTAATAATTCTAGAGGTTGCATTATTCTACCGATGGAAAGGGAAATATGGAAGCTTCACCCACATCAGAAGAAATTTCATTCTTAGGGTTAAATATCAGGGTTCCGTCTATTCAGATAAAGCCCCTAAGTTCCTATCAAATATGGAATATTATGAAACATTGGATTTGTATCTTCGTTATCTTCAAAGAGGAAGGGAAATAACCCCTTACCACAAAATGAAGTAGAAATATTCCTTTAGTCTTAGGACAGTAGTTATATTTAGTCTAGGCAGTCATTAAGTAGAGGAGGACAAAAGGAAAAAAATACCCAATATACTTAATTTGACTTGACGCAACCCCATATCCCTAAATGGGACGAACTTTACACTAAAATACAAAATGTCATTTAGTTTTTTCACAAATGTTTTGGGCCAAGAATAAGGACTTCAATGACTATTCACCAACAATGCTTTGAGAGCCAAAATATCTAATGAAGCCATGTAGAGATTTCCCACCCCAGAGTCGAAGCCATATTAACTCCCAGCAATCACAAAAAGAACTTGCACTACTAGTTGATAGGCAAAACAAAAAATATTATTAAATGGATAAAAATTAAAAAACAACATAACAAAGTTGGATAAACACTATCTATTAAAGATTTACATTTAAATATATTAATCTTGAAAAATATATACATATTTTTACATTTAAATTTATATAAAATTATTAAAAACAATTTATCTTTAATTTTTAATATTTTATTTTCTATAATACTTTATAGTCAAAAAGTTCAAAAGTGAAACTTAAATAAACCTATATTGTTTTATGAAATTACATAAAATTCTTGTATTCATAAAATATAGTTACAATTGAAACAGCTTTTATATTATTTATATATATATATAATATATAAATTATATATATTATATATATATATATATATATATATATATATATATAATATGATATATATAATTATAACTTATAATTCTTTCTCTTGATGTGGATTTAATGGAAAAATGAAAACATTACCGGCGGGCATTAATTGGAAAATTAACCATATGCCAGCCTTTTAATCGTGATAATTAGATTTAAACGTGATAATATTTTTTAAAAAAAAACATTTTAGATAACCAATCTGAAAAAACGAATAATGAGTAAATAATATTATAATTCATTTAATCAATTATTATTATTTAATCAAAACAATATTATAATAAAATTTTTTATAATAATAATAATTTAAATTATAAATTATTTTCTTTATATGGGAATTGTTGATAACAAATTAAATAATTTTTTATACCAAATTATAAAATTAATTATATGTTTTAATAAAAATTTATAAAAATTAATTTAAAATGTGAGTAGAGTTTATATTATTTTTTGTGGCTGAATTTATTTTTGTGATTATTTTTTTTTATACAGTTTTAGTGGGCTTAATAATTAAAAAGTATGTGTTTTCCTTATTTAGTTCGAGTGGGTCTAATGGTGAAGAACCATTAAGAGCATGTGTTTCGTGGTAAAAGGCCACATGCTCAAAACCGGAGCTGAGCTGGTCCCTTGTCACAAACAAGAGAGTCTTATACACATATTTGTATTTGATGTATTTGAACCTTAACCATAAATATTAGGCATGCCAATGTTCATTGACCATCCCTTATTGCACAAACTATGAAATCTCATACACTTATTTGATGTCTGGTTATCCCACAAACTATGAAATCTCATACACTTATTTGGTGTCTAACTTGACAGTGACCTTAAAATTAGATAATAATAATTATAGAAAATATTATTTTTCTTGACACACAAATTCAACCCATTATAATCTAACCCTAACAGTACTGCATCATATTTACCAAACCGACAGAGCTATTTGAACATTAACCATAAATCTTAGTCACGCGTATGTTCTTCAGCCATGCTTAACGCGATTTCTCAGAGTATTTCTGCAAATCATAACATAGTTCATCAAACATTTCAGGGTAACAATCTTGGGCAGCTCATCGACTGCACTCTATTCAGTTCAGATAACTAGGATAACCCTTTGTTCTGGTTGGTCAGAAATGATTAATTATCGTATATGATCTCCATCGCTCCGATCCCTTCCCCGATGCATTGCCATAAAGGAATTGTCGATTAACCCTTTTCATAAAAGTACTTCTCGGAGCATTCTCAAGTTATTAATACCTCCGGTCTTTATCAGATTCCATTAGAGAATTACTTTCTTCATCCTGGACGAAATAAAACATATAAAACGCTACCAACATGACAAAGTTAAACGGTCTCAAAATCCCTAAAATATACAATGCCATATTTATCCTCTCACTCCACTCCTGCTTACAAACTCCAACTTTGAAATTGCCGAGAAATTATCAGTTGCAACATTAAGGTATAGAAATATCAGAGACGAGAAACTGGACATTCGCAATATGTAATACCAATAGCCATTGGCAGTAAGCCATAAATATTTTGTAACAATCTTCAATAGTCATTGGCAGTAAGCAATAAATATTTTGTAGCAATCTTCTTGGTAAGAGACGAACAGTGGGATGAAAATTAGAGCTATTATATTTATATAAAAGTTTTTGGAGATAATCACATTAGTGTAGTTTATCCCTTGACAAGACG